>APFE031040039.1:0-16433 GCA_000404065.3 Pinus taeda
CTCCCATCGTTCATAAAGCGTGATGTCCGCTGCAGTGCTGGTATTAGTGAGTGCCGATGGTTCATCTTTCCTAATAGCATAATCTATGTCCATCCACCCCAAATGAAGGAGAATCCTCTCCTTCCAAACCTTATAGTTATCTCCCTTAAGTTCGAGAATGTCAAAACGAATATCAGAGAAATTTGCAGGTTGTACTACTGCATAAAATCACATGCTTATGTTAAAATTGAAGCTTAATAAATATCATGTTTTACCAATGTAAATCATGCTCAAAATTGAATCTAATGACATAAAAATTGCTTGTGGACTAAATTTTTAATTCAAGCAGATTCAATTATTCATTGTTTTGAACTTTATGATAAAACTATTAATTCATAACTCCTGTGGGTAGGTTATGAAATTTTATCCTAATTAATTAGATAAATATAATAAAAATTCCTGTGGGATAAAATTTATTATATTTAGTATAATTAATTACAATTTAATGTCTATCTAATCTTTATGTGATCATAATATATAATTTTTAATTAATTAAAGATGCTGTGGCTATTCTCTAATTAATTAAAATTATATAGATCACTAGACATTATCCTTTACTTAAATGGCATAAAATTTAACCAGTAAAATAATGTTTATTGAAAGGAGTAAGTCAAATTGACATTTTAAATAAACTCCATATAACATAAATGACTGTCAAGCAATTGTTTAATTTATAAACAAAACCCGGAGATTGACTGAAGCAGCATTGATCTACTTTGCACTTGCATAGCAAATGCAATTCGAAGGCTAGCTGGCTTGACTTCAGGCTCCGTCCTTAAGTTTATAAATCAAACAAAAAATATACATATATTTTTAATTACTTTCATCACAATCTTTTACTTTGCCAAAAAGTATGCATTCTTTAATTTTTCCAAAAAAATAAATTCCTTTGGCAAAAACACTGAATTCTTAAGTGATAAATACATGGATTAAATTACATAACCATGTTATAAATCAAACCCATAATTTATGGTTCAACTAATAATTAAAAAATTATTTTTAAAAATTATGACATGGCAAAATTCGTTTACCATGTATATACTTTTTTATTTTTAAAACATATGTATACCAATATAGATCAAAGACCCATATAACATGATACGTCTCAAAGGATATTGACTTGAAATAAAACTATTAAATAAATTTTTCAGAAAAGAAAACAAATTTATCGATACAATGATCGGCTTTCAGAAAATCAGAATAAACCCCTCTCGCCAAATCTGGACGGTTTGCCCTGATGAGAGCCTCAATAAGCCAACTAAAAGCATAAGCATCTGGCTTCAGTCCGATGCTCCCCATGTGATCATATGATCGCATTGCATCTTGGACTCTCCCGCTTCGGATATAGCTTCTCAGCAAACAATTATATGCAGACAGCGAGATTCGATTCCCAGATTTCGTTATTTCCTCAAGTAATTTGTTTAGGGCATCAAAATTTAGAAATCTACCACAGCGAGGTTCTAATAATATAGAAAATGGAATTTTTCCTATTTGGTTTTAAACATTTAAAACGCTCTTATTTGGTTTTAAACATTTAAAACGCTCCAAAAGCCAACCATTGAGTTCGAGAGAAATTCTAAGCTCCGCCCACCCAGCTAAATATCGAAATGGACTAAGAGAAAAATGTATTGAGATTTTATAAAAACTATAATAAAGCAGAAATTCAAATGTAGGTTGAAGAATATATATTTTGGACTTCACAAAACAAAAGGAACAGTAAAGATCAACAGTAATTACTGTTAAGCCATTTGGGGCACCTCAATATGTAAAATGGGTGATTCTGTGAGCCCACATTCCATTAACCGAGCATTTCACAAAACCATCAACCACTAATCATCTTGGTATACATGGGATCTTTTCAGGGGAGTGGAAACTTTCGGTTGATTCCAATGAGGAGACTTTCAGAGGATCCGGTGGAGCTGCGCCTGTTGCAAACAGGCGGCCTCATGAAATTAAAATGTTAAAACCCAGTTTATGATTGGCAACACGTCAGCGGAAACTTTAAAATAGCCATGGCCAGTGGAAAGACCAGACTCCTGCGGCACCCAATATCTAAATTCAGGACCCAATATCCAACAAGCTGCAGCGGGTAAGTAGAAGCCGTTGCAGTTACAGCTTCGGATTGGAATTTTGAGAATTCAACCGCGGAAAATGTTAAAAGGGCACTAACAGCGGTGACTTCAAATCAGGCGATTGTGGGTTCGAGTCCCACCGGGCGTGCGTTATATTCATAACAATGACAATCTATAATTTGCCGATCTTAATTGAAAAGCAAATCAAGCTAAAACAGAGACTGCATTTACGCAGGGCGTGGTCACGAGATCGAGTCGCCGAGGGGAAAACAAAACATATATTTTCTGCGATCAAAAATTGAAGACTCACGCAAAAAATTTCACGCGGCGAATAAGGTTTCCGTTTCAGGGAACTGCAACTCAAGGCAGAGATGTACATCAAGAACACATCAAGGCAGAGGTATCAAGATGAGCTCTGATACCAAATGTTAGACATTTCTACAGCGATTCTAAATTTTTTAAAGAATCTCAAAATCGAAATTTTTAAGTCCAGGAATACCTCCAGCCATTGATGCAGTTGATGATGCTCCTGCTGCACAGTCCACTTGCTTTTCTCTTCAAGAGCACTCCAGCTATGCTCTCTCAAAAAATCTGAATGCTCTTCCAAGCTATGCTCTCTCAGCTAGATGGTGTAAGCAACTGAACGGAATTGAGATGCTACCTTGGGGACCAATCAGATGAATTTATAGCCAAGCTTCCATCAAGCTTCTAATGGCTATGTGTCAGGTGTTCCACAGATCAAGGCAGAGAACTCCAGATGGAGTAATGGACCACTTCAAAAGATCCAACCCGAAAATTAATTAACTGCAGTTGATTTCCTTAATTTAAGAAAACTACTGCAGTTGGTTTCCTCAAATTAAGGAAAGACTGCAGTTCAGTTTCACAGCTGTAGATTATAATTGGAACAATTAATTAACTGCATGCTACAGCTGAAAAGTAATTAATTAAGCTTAACAGCTTCCACTTCCCAAAGCCATCACATAAAGTCCCAAGTAAAATACAATAGCTGGGAGCTTTAACACACTGACCAATGTCAGTGTGATTAATCCCTGCAATAAAATTAGATATGATTTTATCATTATTACATGAAAAAAAGCAAGGCCTGTCCAACTTTGTGGGAAATCTTCGTCTAATTGATACAGGAAGCTACAAAAACTAAAACTTTAGTTCATTGTTAACTCTGATCTAATAGAAATTTTGCTTTGTTTTCGTGCCTAACTTCAGAATTAAATAGAACCCACTACATATTAAACATAATCAGAGACAAGATCATTAATGAAACGTTGCTTATACCTGAAATTCATTATCAAATTTGTTTAAAAATAAAAAGGCCTTACAAGATTAACCTAGTCCCAATAGAAAATTCATTTGAAGACTATGAAGTTAAAAGGGGCTTAAAAAGGGTGGGAGATGTTTACAGTGAAATAGAGCGTGGAGGCAATAGCCATGGTGGTGTAGCGCCCCAGGTATGCATCTGCAATTATTGCTCCGAGAATAGGTGTAAGATTGCATGTGCCTAACCAGGTGGTTGAAATATTTGCTGCCACAGCGTTGCTCTTCTTCAGTTCTCCAGTCAAATAAGTCACTAAATTCGTGTCCACTCCATAAAATGCCATCCTTTCCCAGAACTTGGCACCTGCAATACAATGGAATTTGGAGTGGAGAAGACGAAGAGAAAGAATCAATAAGCAGCAGTTGAAGATGGGCAGTCAAATTTTGGAATTAGTTAGAAATGAATAGGGAAGAGGACCTAGAATGAAAAGGGATCCCTTCCATGGCCACCTTCCTTTCGCATTGCCGCTGTTGTGGGGATGTTGTAGCAGAGGGACTTCCAGTGCCTCCAGCGGCTCAGCCATATTGTTAATTGGAGGTGTCTACTCAAACTTTGATTTTTTAAGCTTGATCTGTGGTTTAAGGAGCTGCAATGGCATTTAAGTCATCAAAGTCCAGAGTATGGCACAATCACTTTATAAAATTTGATCCTGAGTAGCTTTCACTGAAGAGACCCATCCTCAACCAATTGTAATAATAAGATTTGACTATAGTTATTGAATTGTGAATATTTTTGTTTATTGAATTGTGAATATTTTTATTTATTTGTTAAATTATCTGTGATCCTTCAAACTTCTTAATTTATGATTTAAGTAGCCCTGACCCAAAAACATTTAAATCATCAAAATCCAGAACATTACACAATCACCTTAAAAAAATTTGATCTAAATTACCTTTACTAAAAAAACCTATCCTCAACCTATTGTAACAAGGGAGCCACTGCCGTAGCGGTAGTCCCTGCCCGGGTTGAGAAAGCCCTAAGGCCCGTCCTGGTCCTCACAAAAACACTCTTAAAAATTAATTTCAAAATAGAAATATGAAAATGAAACACTATTTTGAAAATACTTGTATTGTAGTAATGTTTTTAATTAAAGAAATTTGCTTAATCTATGTCATTATTGGAAAATACAGCAAAAGAAAAGGCGCTCAAGTATTAAAGCAGAAAAATCCATGCAACTCACCATATGTGTTTGATATGCAGGTAGACATTCTAGTAGAGAAACACGTATACATTAATATTTAAATTAATCTTTTTAGTCAAAGAAATTTGATTAATCAATGCTATTATTGGAAAATACAGTGAAAAAAATTGCGCTCAAGTATTAAAGCGGAAAGATCAATACGAACAACCCTATGGGTTTCCTTCACGGGGATCTCTCTGCAATTAACTGTGTTGGAAGCCGGGGTTGATGTCTTCAAAGCCTTACAGTCATGCTGCACTCCATTATCTGAATAATTCAATGAAGAGCATTAGAGGCTCTGCATACCGTCTTTTTGAAATGAACAACCGGAATACCCGAAGGGGCGTTGCGAGAAATCACTGCCGTAAAAATGGCGATCAGCGTTTAGAATCCGGAACACATTAACAAAGAGTGATACAGAGTAAAAGAACGAAAATTGTACATAGAATTTCAGAGAAGACTCATAACATTGGTAAAATGTGAAAATACTTGTATTGTAGCTACATAGTTCTCTGAAATTAATGTTTTTAATCAAAGAAATTTGATTAATCTATGTCATTATTGGAAAATATAGCAAAAAAAAAAAGTGGTGCTCAAGTATTAAAGCGGAAAAATCCATGCAACTCACCATATGTGTTTGACATGCAAGTAGAAATCCAGTGGAGAAACACGTATACATTAATATTTAAATTAATGTTTTTAGTTTAGAAATTTGATTAATCTATACTATTATTGGAAAATACAGGGAAACAAATTGTGCTAAAGTATTAAAGCAGAAAAAGATCGGTACGAACAACCCTATGGGTTTCCTTCACGGGGATCTCTCTACAATTAACTGCGTTGGAGGCCGCAGGTGATGTCTTCAAAGCCTTACAGTCCTGTTGCACTCTATTATCCGAATAATTCAATGAAAAGCCATAAAGGCTCAGCATACCCTCTTTCGTCCTGTTGCACTCTATTATCCGAATAATTCAATGAAGAGCCATAAAGGCTCAACATACCGTCTTTTCGAAACGAGCTCAATGACAATGAAGAGCCATAGAGGCTCAGCATACAATCAGCCTTCAGAATCTGGAACTTCTTGCTGGTAGAATAAAGGTACAGTATTCTAAACTTCATGATGAACTGAAGCCTTAATTATGTTGTTCACTGTTATATAACTCTGAGGGTGTCTACATATTATAGTTGACAATACACTATGAGGGTGTCCACATACTAGTTGAAAATACATCTCTTGATCCATATAACTCTAAGGGTGTCCACATACTATAATATACATGATGTAGTGAATGATAAATCATTTAGCTCCATGGGTTTGAAATATTACCTTCAATGATGTTCGTTCTTCGAATAAATTAGTTATTTTGAATAGTGTTGTTCCCCATAGCTTTTCACATTTATCAACCAATTATAGTAGCACCATATTCTTTCTTTTGTAAATCTAAAATATTTCTCTAATAAATATCTTATTGTTTTCCATTTCTAATGATAATGTGGTACAAATAAAAATATCATATTTTTTTTGAAATTTCTAAAACTCAATCAAATTATTTTCATCATTTTGATAATAAAAAATAACAATTTAAAATATATATATAAAAAAAAAAAACAATAATAACCACATGTGTAAAGATAAGAATTAATTAATATTTACTATTTTCAGAATTAATTAATATTACTATATTTCTTTTTTTCCTGTTTAATTTACCATAAATATTTCATATTTATTTATCTAAAATTTTAATTATCGATATATTATTTTTTATAATTCAAATAATTTTAAACTGTGTAAAATTTGATTTCCATTTATGTTAGTATCACCACACGACGAATAGAAGTGTTGGTACTAATCCTCAGTCACCTTTTGGTTGGTGAGTGGTGAAAGTAGATTGTTATCATCCTGTTTATCTGGTTTCCATTCCAGAGTTGTATCACCTTTTGGTTGGTGAGTGGTGAAAGTAGATTGTTATCATCCTGTTTATCTGGTTTCCATTCCAGAGTTGTATCCAAATTTATAATGTTCAATATGCTTCGGTTGACTATGTTCAATATGCTTTCTGCAATCTTTAACAAACAAAAAAATTACCATTCTGAAAAAAGTTTCAGAAGCTGTCCTCTCTGTCGTGTATAAAACACTATGAGGTCACGGTGATCATAAACAAGTTTCAAAAGCTGTCCTCTCTGTCGTGTAAAACACTATGAGGTCACGGTGATCATAAACAATATTGTTTGTAATGTCAATTTATAAAGAGAAGACGCATTTTAAAATGGGTTGTCTAACGAGAACAATGAATATTTTGGATGGTCAAAAGTGGCTCTAAAAATGTCTCTAATTTTGGTAGAAATATTTAAAAAAAATTGTAAAAACAATATGTAAATTGTATTTTTTTTTATGGTAGAAATGATTCAGCACTATCAAAATGTCAAAATGTCTAAAATAGCTAAAATTTTGAAATTTAACAATTCTAATTTAGATTTTCAAAAATATATAACTTTTAAGATAACTTTTCAAACTCTTTACACTAGGCGTTTTGAAATTTCCAGAAAATATGATATATAAATCCAATCTGCATGGCATTAGAAATTCGGATAATACTAACCCGCAATTTATTCATCTCATTTTAATATACATTTTAAAAGGTTTCGAATTGGAATTTCATAAGATGATTATAATATTTTAAAAGATGGCATGAGCCAAAAACATTAAAACCATTTTATACTTGTCTTTCGCTTTAGATTGAAGAGGAACATTAGAATTCCTACACATATATTTATGTAACAAAGCATAGCAAAATTCTAATTACTTTGAGGAAATTTCTGTTATCTAGTCCAAGCTTTCTAGACTTAGCCTACAATAATCAATGGTAAATTCTTTTATGAGTTTAAACATAATTTTTCCTTCCGTAATTCAGTTTAATACAATGACCTACACATATATTTATGTAACAAAGCATAGCAGAAGTGTAATTACTTTAAGAAAATTTCACTTATCTCATCCAAGCTTTTGAGACTTAGCATGCAAATAAACTTTGTTACTGGATCTTTTACATCCCAACCTTAAGACTACTACTTCCTATAGTCTTCCCCTATACACAAAAACCCTTTCTTTTTTTTTAATATAAGATCTTAATTGTCTTTTAATATGGCATCTTAATTGTCTCACAGCTATCTGGTTGTACAGGAACCCTTTCTTCTTTTTCTAATATGAGAATTTTAAATATGAAACACCATTAAATTTTACAGTTTCATGAATTTTTGATCATTGGTTTCGTAATTTAGTGTTAATTTTGATTATTTTACTTTAATCATTTTAACAAACATATTAAAAAATTGACTAACGGGTAAATCACCACCTACAATGAACCATTTAGGGTGAAATTCCATCCCTCCTTCCCACCCAAAATTAAAAAAAAATAAAGATAATTAAATCCGACCCAGAGGCAACAACAGAAGCCACCCCAGCAAACGTAACGTCTGCCATATATAACATGCAATATTCCACTAATTGTTTGCTCATTTATGTAGCTTGTAGTAATGCATTGGAAGAAAACAAATGAATCGTTTTCCAAAACATGGCCTGCAATCAGAGCAGGTGTTGACAGAGACAGTGCCAGTGGGCAGAGGGTATAGAATCAGTGGAAACTGGCAATCCAATAAATAAATCTAGCTGCCTTGTTACTAGCCCTACTTTGTGCACTCTATTTTTGAAAGTGTGGAAGAGAATGTTCTTACATCTTACAGTATTACGTTCTGAATGTTTTAAAGGAAACTGCCAGAGACTTCTGGACGTTTTTAAATGGCACAGTCTTTATGGTTAAAGGTTTCGATTTTTCAGGCTTGAAATTTGGTGATATAATTTTATTTTAATTTTTTAATATTATAAATGGTATTTTAAATATATAAATAAATTTAATATTGGTATAAATATAGTAAATTTTATAATTTAAATATATATTTTTAACAAATTCAGGGTATTGCAGATAGATTAATATTGTTGCAGATAAATTAAAATTGGAAATCATTCTACATGAAATTCAAACCACAAACTATGTGCTTTTCATTTCAACAGTAAATTGATTTTGTAACAGATACATTAAATCGCTGAGGCTGCTATGAGTCTTCCAGATCTGCCACAGATCTGCCACATGAATGCTAATCTTCTTTCGACTGGAGACCTTAACGTATTCTAGCCGTTCTAACTGAACCCTAATATCTCTTACACCTGTCTCTAGACATGCACTGGAGAACATATAATTCAGTTCTTTTTGCCTGTAAACGTCCTGTAGGCTTGGCACGGATATGAACTATTATGTGTGTATAAATTGCAGACAGTTTTCATACTCAAACAACAAACATGAGTCTATAGTAAGCTCGAAAGGAGCCTCAGAGTGACGAGATCAAAAGATTTGGCAAATAACTTCATAATGGATAGTTTGCAGAAAGCAGAATGGAGGAAAGCTCAGGCCATGCACATTACTGGGCGGGAAAATTAAAATTAAAATTTTGAAATTCAAAATATAAAATTCATTTACATGACATCAATAAAGGTTGTACGAATAAGACACAGACTGCGGGAGGGACAGCGAAAAGACGCACGGCAGCGGGCGTTCTCAATTGCATACTTTTCACAAATTTTCCGTCTCCCGCAAGGAGATGGATCTCTCTATGGCTGTCCAGGGCCATGTAGGGGATTGGTGAACCAGCTTCTTTAGGGGTATTAAATGTTTTATGATAGGCTCGTTAGTTCTGGTTGTAACTTTGGTCTCTGGAGGGTCAGCGTGAAGTACACTTTTGCATCTCCGGATCATTATTCATGGGCATAACCCTAGGGTAATCAACCGGAGTTAAATTTGATGGGTGTCTTTATCGGTGGAGGAAATTTTTTATGATAGTTTTATTTTTAAATTGCTAATCACACGATTTTTAAGATTTTTAATATTTATTTGTACAAGTTTTATCTAATTTTTAAAAATTGTGAAATTTTTCTTAGAATACCAACACATATAAGTAAAGTGCCAACACATATAATTAAAATGTATTTTAAATAATTGAATATCAAAATTTAATAATAATAAAAAATTGATAAGATTTCAACTTAAAACTCCAAAAAGTGAAACAATGGCAACTGGGAAATATCTGCAAATTCAAATATAATTAGCAGTTAAAAAAACTTAGTTAATCCCAGCCATTATCTTTAATGTCATCATCATCGCATCCCAACATAATTTGAAAAAAAGATAATTAATACTAAAGGAACATACTTAATGACAGCCATTATCGTTAGACACATCATCATGACATGCTCACATAACTTGAGAAAAAAAAAAAACGAACACGAACCATCACAGTACACAAACAAGCCCAAGCCCCGAGTTACAGTTCAATTACTTGAATCGGGAATGCCTAAAAAACCAGCAATAAATTCTTTAAAACCCAGAAAAAAGTGTGAGAAACAAAAGAGATGAATATTGTAAGAGACCAAGAGCAACACTTCTACTTACGACCTCCTAGGCTCAAATTTCAGACACATTAAAACTAGTGTCAATATTTAAATTTAAAGTTTTATATTAAAATTATTGAAATTTGGCCTCTTATAGTTTTCAAAATAATAACAATATTATATAACGTAAATTTCAATTTAAGATTCGGCATAAGCGTGAAAACTCTTTTACTCCACAACTAGTGCAAAATTAACCAGAAACTCAACCACACAAAAAGCCAAAAAGTCCCCGGTTAGACTGTGATCTAAAACGCCTCAAGACGGCAGTGTTTAAGGTAGATGTGGGAACCCTGACAATAAATAGTTATATCCTCTAAAATTTGAAAAAGTCCCACGTCAGTAACTTAGAATTCACCCCAAAACCCTATCTGTGATCTAAAACGCCTCAAGACGGCAGTGTTTAAGGTAGATGTGGGAACCCTGACAATAAATAGTTATATCCTTTAAAATTTGAAAAAGTCCCAGGTCAGTAACTTAGAATTCACCCCAAAACCCTATCTGTCGTGAATGCCTGAAGAAAGATTAGCCGTCTACAAATATACCATAATCTGTAAAAATAATGGAAATATAATGCTAAAATCAATATCAGAATTGAAAGATTCTGCAAATAAAGCTGCCATAACTCACTGTAAAGGAAGTAAATACATGGATGGGCGGCCTCTGTCACGCAGTTTGAACCCTGGTGCTTGGAGATCGTAAAGAAAACCAGAAAATCTACATAGCTACAATCACAATCACAATGCAAGGTGCGAACGGAGGGTAGCGGGGTATTTAATGAGATGCAGTGGGACTACCTCTGAATAGAATGACACGGGTGTTCGACATGCACGAAGAAACGTGGCAGGTAAATTAGGTGTTGGCTTAATGTGAAACAGGCCTTAGAAAAAACTTAGGATAAGATGATATTCATTAATGAAATTTTGGATTAAAAACTTGTCCGTCGGAAAATAGCATAAAGGCACATACATAAAGTTATTATATTATTTTCGAAATACCTCAGTTCCTTTCAAACTTTGGATAAGAAAAAGGTTGCAGGTGTATTTTTATCTCGATACGCGCGAAGTTTCCAATAAGAGGTCAAAAACAAAACTTTGGATAAATTGTCTAAAACGCTAAATTGCAATCCAAAACTTAGGATAAAATTTGGGAAAGCATAAAAAAATTTGGTCAAAAGAACAATTAATTGATGGTCAGCGATGATCGATCGCTAATAGTCCCAGGCAGGGACTAATAATAAGACTTGAATACATTATGTTTCTCAAAAAAATCAAATTTGCACAAAGCAGTATGTTTTGTTTTATGGCTTTTTCATGATTGGGTAACATTGTTATATAAGGTGGAATGCCTTAAAAATAATTTAGCAGAAATGCCTTATCTCATAATTTAATAGATTGGGTGCTAGATTTTATCGGGGTGATGTCGCTGTTAAAAATAATTCAGCAGAAATGCCTCATCTCATAATTTAATTTGATTACAATTTTTGGAAATTCGATGGCTAATAGTAACTATGGTAACTTTGCTCTTGTTAATTAAAAATAAATTTGCAATTGAGATAAAAATGAGTCTTACTAATTGGGTACGAGTTCTACTAAGGGTCGATTTCACTGTTACAAAGTAAAATTTATATTGTGAGATTGACTGTATGAGATGTTTTGTTACAGGGCAGCATCTTCGACCCCACCTCGCGAGTTGAAAGTTTGAGGATGGTTTAATTATTTTAGGGATTTATGAAATATAATTTTTTTTTTAACAAGTTATTATTAAATTAGTATTATCTTTATTAAAAAAATTATTGGATAATATTGCTATTTTATAAATATAATTAATAAAAAATTATTGTAATCAGGGTAATATCTTATTATGTACAATTTTGAATAAATATGTTATAAAAAATATATGTCGAACTTTAACTAAAAATCATTATAACACGATGTTATAATAATAATGAGAAGCTTATCATGAGAACTTATTAGAATTGAAATAATCCAAATCCCTAAGAAATGTTGGTGGGTAGAGAGTCACTTTCAAGAATCTATTATTAAATTATTAAAAGTAATGACCATCTTGTAAATAAAAGTATAAATAAATGTTAAACATGACATAATGAGCTTTAATCATGACAGAATGTGTTAACTTATTCATTAAGATAAGCCTGATTGTATCATATTCCCCTGGAAAATCAAATTTAACCCTTTAAAAAATAAAAAATAAATACAATCTACATCCACTAAATTGGAAATAAAAACAAAAAACTTTTCACCATAAATAAACTTTTTATTAATTAAAACTTACTAATTAATGTGAATTTTTTATATTTTAAAATATGTTTTTAAATACATAAATATTTGAATAATTAATTTTTTAAATCATTTTAATTATATGGAATACCCATTCAAATTATAATTAAATATTTTCATTAAATTTTAAATAAAATTAATTAAACAATCTCAAACGTAACATATTTCTTTATAGCCTTAAAATTTATTATTTTTTAATTTCATCTTTGAGATATCCCCAAAGCAACAAGCTCAAGCTCTGCCCCTTAGATTTTATTTTAATCCACGCAGCTGTCTGTATTAGATGCTTTTGTCAAATCAGGAAAAAGTTACATTAGTTCTTTGAATAAACTTTATTTTACACGTGGCTTTTTATTTTGGATGCTTTTGTTACGCAGATAAGAATTTACATGTCCTTTATATTGGAGGTTCTTGTTAAATCAAGATATTGCCTTCGATGTATTTTATTTTATATATTTTCAATAGATTTTAGTTTATATATGATTTTTTTTTGTTGAATGTTTTTGTAAGGTCGGAAAAAAAAATATTATAAAAAATTTTTTTTTAAGGATTAATAAAGTATTAAAGTAGAAATTAATGTTATATAATAAAAAGTAATTAATAGAATTCATATATTCCTTAAAAAGTTTAAAATATATTTTAAAAATAAATAATAAAAAAAAAAATCAAACAGTGGATTCTGGGAAGCTCGAAATATAGCATCTGCCTCAACATTTTGCCAATCACAGTTGCGTTATCAAGACACAATTTTATTCGGTCAACCGCCTATCGAACCCGAGTGGGGAGGTTAATAATGGACACCCAACCACCCTGGATAAGTCCGGTACTATTTTTTTTAATTTAACAAAGGTATTTACAATGGAGAGTCCTATATAAAATTTTATTATTAAGGACCATTTTGAATTTAGTAAATAGTTTATTTAGTGTATATAATATTTTACATAAAAATTGATATTAGATTTTATTTTATTTTAAATTTATTTAAAATATTATATGTTTTTATTTTAATGGGGTGGATAAACCAAGATTGTCAGGTTTCGTGCTTGACCTCCTTCTAGACTCTCTATGCATATGAAAAAAAGGTGGGTTGCCTGATAGGACATGTAGCAGCAAGCTCGTGTGAAATCACGCGTCTACACTCAGGAGCATATATGCAAGGTAGGTGGGAGCAGGGTCTCCAACAACAAATGATTGGTTTCATAACGCTATTATGGTGATGGCAGTTTGGGGTAAGTGATCCTAACCGACGCTTTAAGTCAACCTCTTGGCTTGCTGATGGTTATTGGAGATTTGAAGGGGCAACGTGCTCTAATTTGGAATGTGACATGGGTGGCAGAAGCTTGCATAAGCGAGCCCAATGCAATTAGGTCTTCTATATATTTATGTACTCCCTATGGTGCCCTCCAGACTAGTTGAGCATCTTAAGCCGAACTTTCTATTGGCTTTCTCCAGGTAATTTTCATGAGTTTTGGTTTATCACAACACCTATTCTCTAGGGTGTCGCTAGAATTGGGCAGAGTGTGAATAAGGAATTGGGTAAGCTTCTCTCCCAATTGACTATCATTTCCTTGGTTGTATGTTATAATTTGCCTCTATGACCCACTGGTGCAGTGGTGCGTGGTCTTCAAAGGGTATCTGTTTATGAGCATTACAGTCTCCTCTTATGGTGGTGCACTCCTGAGGAGTTGAATCAATTGTGGGTGGCTAGAATTGTGGGTGCAGGAGGTTCAAATTTGGAGATCAGTATGCTCGATGATTGGAATTATATACACTTGTGGCCGAGTTTGAGGTGGGTGTTGGACCCATTGGCAGAGTATGTGAAGGGTGGGCATAGTCGAGCATTAGCGTCAGCCCAACTAACCACCTGAATACATTAAAAATGATGACGTCATCACACGCGTGGATGGCAATTTTCTTACCGTAACCTGCGAGTCACAATTCCCCATCAATCTTTGCAGTGTTTTGGATAATAAAAAAGGATAGGCGTGTGGTCCCATCATCCCACGGGGTTTGCGGAGCGTTCATACAAAGGGAATTAGGAGGATCAAGCTATGTTAATTGAAAGGTAAAAGGGAATTATTCCCATGCGATTTTAGTATAGAATAATCGAGGCCATGGTGGTTCTGTTTATATTTGGGGCCCACTCTTACTATATCATAAAAGCTTCAATCTGGTGGTTTTTGTAGAATTCCTCCACCCATGCGGCTCCTCCCACTTAATTTTTTTTTTTTTTCTCTGTAAGACTAACTATTTATATTATGTACAAGAAGCAAATTACAGACAAGAAATCAGAGCACCCAGGTCCAGCCGAGGGACAGTGGGCTTTCAGACGAGACCCAAAAAGGCCATGGAGTCTTCTACCAGACATCTCCCCAAACATACAGGGGGCAGAAAATTAACTGAGTCAACCCGCGCAGGGGCGTAGTGAATATACCCAAAAGGGGTCTGGAGCCATCAACCAAAATTGAAATGGACTGAAACTTGCTGACACAGCCCACGCAGGGGCGAAAAACTAGCTAACACAACCCACGCAGGGGCTTGACCAAAGACCGAGAAAGCCCACGCAGGGGCGTGACCATTTACTGTGACTGCCCGTGAGAACAAACCACAAAATCCCTGGCTGGGTTCGACTGACTTGGCCATTGTAAAATTAGAGTTGAAATAGGCCAGAACAAAACGAAAAACAGAGTTATGATTATGCTCAAAACTAAGGAGGACTCCAACATACCCATACCACCGCCGCGCGCAGAGGAAGCAGATCAGCAACTGGCAACTCTGGAGGTTTTTCCTCCACCACTTCACACCATCCATACCGTTCGCGCAAAGTGTCCCAATCCTCTTCCACTTCCGCCGTCGAGGTCGCTGCTTCCTGAGCTGGAGGGCTTTTGGAGGCTTGACCAGGTTCCTCCACAGGTGGCCTTGCTTCCGCACTCCGGCTGCCCCCTGGAGATCTCTCCCCTCTGCTCGCGTCTCCCGCATCGTCCTGATTTTCCTCAAGGAAAAGGACTGAGACATGTGCATTGATGCATGGGCGATCCTGCAAGCAGCGGAAGGAGAAAATGGTGGATCCAAAGGCAGGCGCAGGGGCCGGCTCGGCGTTGGGCTCATTAGAATCCAAATACTGGCTTGCCTGTAAGGGGGCAGCTTGAATACCCCTGTGACACCTACAACGGCAGCATTGCACTCGAGGACGGTCTGCTGGAGGGCGAGCCGGTCTGCCGCGGGCTGGACCTCTTCTGCGATACATAATTGCAGAAGCTGCAAGAGCTGAGAAGAAGGCGGGAGCAGTGAGGTGGGAGCGCTCCGTGATTCTGAGTCCCTTCTGAGGAGAACGCAAACAATTACCAGAAGGTGGCTCGCTAGCTCTGCTCACAGGTAGATAAGCCCGAAGGACAAAGCAACAGCCTGCCAATTGACGTCCATGGTTCGGCTCCTCTGCCTTAAGACTCTGCCAGCCTTTCCCTTGGCGCTTGTACGCCATAATCGCAAGTTTCCTTCGAGCTTTGGAGCCATAAGTGGCATTGAATGCCTGCCGCCCTTCTTGAAGCGTCTTTCCATGGCGGCAGAAGGGTTCATCAATGTCCTGCTGAGACACGAGGCAGCCCATGTCGTCCATGTGGCTCCTCACCTTCACCTGTCTCATCACCCGCATCCGGGGTCCTCCCACTTAATTTTAGTCGAAGATTAAAAATGATTTATCTACATAAGTTGGGATGAAGGAAGTGCCTTTTCAACCATAGAGTTTTGTATTGTGGGTTTTAAACTGACATAATTGATACAACCAGTTTTAGCTTCACATCGCCCGCACAAGAAGAAATATGGAGGTGGGCCCAACGCCAAAAGTATTGACTCGATCCACATGTGAATGCAGATATGGAAGGCCCCAAGGGGGAAAACATCAATAATTATAAGAAGAGCTTCGGCGTAAATCACATGAAAGAGACCTTTGTCGACGCGTTTCGAACCAACTTGTCCTGATGATGAACCACACTAGTTGGTTCGAAACGCGTCG
>APFE031040042.1:0-17850 GCA_000404065.3 Pinus taeda
GAGGAGGTCCTAATAGACTAGGGATAAAGACTAACGCCCCTGGTAAGGTGAGAGAGAAAGTTTATTGCTAGCATTGGTCAATAATCTAGATCACCTCTTTATCCATGTTAAAATGCCTAAAACATTATGTAAAAACATTTGATTGCAAAATGGTTAAAGTACATGTTGAGTGGTAGCTCGCCTTCATTTAAGAGGAATGTTGGATGGTGAAAGGTTCATGAATTATCCAAATAGCAGAAGAATGTGGCATATCATCATTATCGAGCAATGTGCAGGGCTGTTGACTATCCAATATAGGAGCAAAAGTTTTTTCCTATAAGGTTAACCATTTTGGTGGGTAACAATCCCACAAATGCAAATTTTCCTTAAATCTCCACCGACACCTCCCTTGGGGCATTACACCTGCTAAACCATGACTTTGAAATAACAAAGCTTAAGGTGTATATCACATAGTATGAATTGCACAAGATTCTTTTAAGAATTCACTCTAAGATGATTTGACATGATGGAACTTAATTCAACCTAACCAAATATAATTGAAACTTACTATGCAACATACACCTACAAATCGGTTATGAATAAGGGATGAAGCCAAAGAACCAAGAAGATCCTTATATGGTTATAGATATAATTCTAACAACAAATTTTATTGTGGTAACATACACCTTCCCAATATGAGAGTATATTAAGTGAAGCAATGTTGACTTACAACATTCAACTAGTCAAGCTTTGTTCAACTAATAGGTCACAAGTGGGGCTAATTATTCAGCTGAGGTCAACCAAGAGTTTCCCCTTGCTCCAATTGCTTTTGTTTTCAATACCACTGGTGTAAAAATAAACATGAGTGTGGGAACAAACATGTCAACAGAGAGACTTGAACTCTAGTGGGACAATATCAACACCTCACTTCCATCGACTTGACAAGCCACTATTAAAGATAACTTAATTGATTTTTGTGTATTTATTTACATGCTTCTTCTTGTGCATTATTAACATTACTATAGTTTTGGAAAATGGTAAAGATTGTTGAACATGCCTCAAAGCTACGAGGAATTTAAGCAGAATGACACTAATAATGTTGCCATATTGTGTATGACATGTGGTATTGTTTACAAGTTACATGATTAGATTGTATAACATTGGACTTATAACTTATGGTGCTCAAAAGCATGGGATAACTAGCCATCAAAGCACCCCCCTTTCCATCATGGATTTAAATTCAAATATGACCAAAAATCCACAGAGAATCATAGTTTCACTATCTGGGGGTGTTGGCCTTCTCATAGTTTCACTCGCGGGCATGTTGGCCTTCTTCAAAATGACCTAAAACCCTAAAAATCCAAATAATACCTGTAATTATTGAAGCTTTACCCTTTTTGGTGGTTCATGAATTTTTGATACAAGGTCACTAAAAATAAGATAATTTTATGACCACTTATAAAGCTATGATGCTTAGATAGCAATGCCACTTATCCATGTATAACAAATAACAAGGTGATAAATAACAATGACACCATGTTTTTAAAGTCATGATTATTTATGAGACTCCTTATATGTGGGGATAAAAGACCCTCTTAGCAAAACAATTTCATTGTTCAATCTATAAAAGTGTAACTACATTACCTCTTTAAATTTGAATACGCAAAAAAACACATTCTTAATCATATCTAAATATAATTAAATGATATCTATTTTCACAATTTGACTACATATTTTTAGTCAAACATAAATATAATTAATGATATCTATCTTCACAGTTTGACTATATTTGTTGAGCTGAAGAGATCGTTCTCTAACTAAGTATTGTAGAGATGTAAATTTAGTCTTGTTTAACATTTTAACTTAGTCAAATTACACAAAAATAAAAATAAAATAATAAAAAAACATATATTTATAATTATAATTGATAATTAAACTAGCCTATATTCATCTTAACTTTTGATCTACCAAGTCCAAAAGGATCAAATATCTTAAGGTGCAAACCTCTTTTGGAGTGAAAAGAGATTTGATCCTCTCAACCCTTAGTAAATCTAGAGTTAAAATGAATCTAAACTAATATTAAATATGTTTTATGATCAATGGCATTTGTTGACACCAATATTCACATATGCAACTACAATTTAATCACATAATGCTCTTTGCTAAATTTTCTTAGCATTTAAACCGTATTTTTATTAATTATAATTAATAATTAAACTCAACTTTTGGTAAATCTAGAGTTAAAATGAATCTAAACTGATATAAAATATATTTTATGATCAATGGAATTTGTGAACACCAATATTCACATATGCGACCACAATTTGATCGCATAATGCTCTTTGCTAATTTTTCTTAGCATTTAAAACCATATTTTATTAACTTTTAAAAATAAAATAAAAAACGGGAGGAGGAGAATTTTATAAATTATAATTAATAATTAAACTACTCTTATATTATATTAGGTCCTGATCTCCAAGTCGAAAAAGATTAAAATCCTTATTTAAAGTAATTTTTCAAAGTGAAAAAAAGATTTGATCTTTCTAACTTTACACTTTTAACTTTTCATAAATCTAAACTGAATAATATATATTATATATTAGTGACATTTGTGAATAACAATGTTCACATAAAAAGACATAGTGGCTGCCACAAATGAAGCACAAATGACTATTGTAACAGCCACGCCTAACAATGAAGGCTGGCGGAAAGTGGAAAAAAAGAAAGGTAGGAAAGCATAGATAGACAATTAATTGATTTTTAGATCCTTTTCTTAACAGGACAAGTTTTGTTATAGCATATGCTATTACAACATCTACAACATGTAATTTTACTCAATATTGAATAAAATTACGATTTTTCCAGTGGAAAAAAACAATGTTCACATATGTGACGACAATTTAATCACAATATGCTCTTTGCTAATTTTCTTGGCATTTAAACCATAATTACACCAAAGGTGTTTCTCTATGGAGTTGGTTGGGAAACTATTGTTCAACCCAACCAATCCCTGTGCTCTGTTTTCGTCTTCCTCTCCGATTGTTTTTGATCACGTGGCAGGTATTGTCAGACCAAGTCACATTAGGTTCGAGTCTCCGCTTTGTGAGATCAACCCCCTTCACGTTCTAAACCTCACATCGCTCATTGTACTTCACGGGTCGAATCCCGGGCTCGCATGAAAACCTACAGACGCTGGCGTTTCTAGACATGTCTCATCGTACTTCACAGACATTGGCGCTTTTAGACATGTTCTGTTCCATCTCGCGTGAGCTCATCAGGCTCCACCAATTGGCAAGGGCTAACCAGCCTGCCATAGGGCATTAAATGCCCTGGTACATGCAGGCTATATAACAAAATAACACACAACCTTTATTTTTAATTTATGTAGCCATTGAGGTTGTGTGTTATTTTGTTATATAGCCTACATGTACCAGGGTATTTAATGCCTTATAGTAGGCTGGTTAGCCCTTGCCATTGGTTTACCCACATCTCTATGATAATAAATTGTCATGAAAAATCACTTCTAATGTCTGGAACTTGGGTCGGAGTAATTGAATTAGAGCATGAATGGCCTTACAAGCTCATCCCCAACATGATATCGAAGCTCTTGAATCTGCAAGTTCACCTGACTGCGTTGGAGCAACTGTATTGGAGCATGAATGGCCTCACAGGTTTCACCCCTAACGAGATATCAGGGCTCTTGAATCTCCAATTTATTTCACTCTATAGGAATATATTGATAGGTCCAGGGCCACCAGGTGTTGTCAAACTGAAAAATATTTTATACTTCTCGTTGTTTGAAAATTCCCTTAGCAAGACTCTAGCTAACGATCTCATCCACAACGCCAGCTTCACGTTGTTTGAAATATGAGACAATGAGATCCACGGTTCGATTCCTGCTAATATCTGCTATGGGGGTAGGCTTCAGAACCTAAGCCTCAATAGTAATCGTTTCTCGGACACAGTTTCGAACACCTATGGAAAATGCCACAACCTCCGCAGAACAATGAACCGAGTAGGGATTTTTTGGCGGGTTTTTGGGCTACTCCAGGCATAACTGCAACTGTCCTGTTGTTCTGATGTGGGTTCTGATTGTTGCATTCATTACTGTATTCAAAGCTACATTTTTATTTTGTTGAACTCGTCTAACTATTCACAATTTTAAATAATATAACACCCCTTTTGGCTTCAAACCTGTGGCTAAGCTCGTAATTACTTATTTATCACTTCAGAACATATAGTTATATCCGCGCAAAGTATAAAGTAATAAACTGAAAAATGAGTTAAAATAGAGGTTCCCTGCCATAATCCACATAATTTTTCAACTCTTCTTAACCATTTAGATGACAAATAATCCTTTGGCCAACATTATGCAACCTTTAGATTTCAAATGAGTGGTTAAAAAATTAATGGTCTTTCTACCACTCATTCATAACATTCAACATTGATACATAGTAGGGAGAATATTAGCCAACCAATACTTCTATCTCTACAAATTTTGTCTACACCAACCCACCAAAAATGAAATATGTCCCCAAATAAGCATCTTCAACTATTGTCCTTTTTACCAGTAGGAAAGGTACTCCTCAATTGCTTCCTTTCAACAAAAATAATAGTCAATAGTCATCTGTCTCTAGGGTACATTCTCGCGAAATAATCCAACCTAACTTTGGGGCCTTTCCGTGATAAGGTGGACTCTTTCTCACGTGCCCATCAGATGCCCAAATTATCGTGTTGGTTAAGATTTTCTATGTCTTTTTCGGAAGCAAGATTGGTATCTCATGTTAGTGAGCATTCCCACTTAAAACCAAATTACATTACATGGAAGGTTGTTGACTCTGCTCCATAAGGAAAATTAAATACAAATCTAATAGATAAAAAGCATTAATTTTTTTTTTTTTGCAAAATTGGTATCTCATGTTAGTGAACATTCCCATTTAAAACCAGATTACATTACATAGAAAGTTGTTAACTCTCCTCCATAAGGAAAATTAAATACAAATCTAATAGATAAAAAGCATTAAAAAATTTCAATATAAAAGATAATATTAGTGTATCTAACTCTATTAATAAAATATAATAATATTTTATTCCAGAGTTAAAAAAAATGGGGCTCACATAAATTTTTGATATAAAAAGAAGGTAGTTGACTCCATACGGAAAAATAAAAAAACAAAAATAAAAAACAAAAAAAAATTCATAAAAAAGATAATATTATTATATCTAATCTCTTTCATAAATATAATAATATCTTATTGTAGAGTAAAAGAAATTAGATTCACATTAATTTTTGATATTAAAAATGGTGTCATTATTCTTATTCAATGGTGTTTGAATCAAAAGGATGTATTGATTTTATCACTTATTTTTTTTTTTTTCCACGCAAAGGCTAATCTATTTATATTAAAGAAGAAAAAGTATATACAAGAGGGCGAAACCTCTGAGAGCGCCATTGAAGCTTGCAGCTCTCTGTCAAACTTGCAACAAAACTAACAGAACCACTGAGGCTAGCGCCTCTTACAATAGAAGAGTAAGAAGTGGAAAGTTCATGTTCAAAAAGTTTCCATACAAAATACAGAATTTCCTGAGTGATAAGGATTGAGAGATCATTTCTGAGTGAGTTTCTGCAGCCAGGTTTTCGTTTCCCAAAATCTGGGCTGCAGGCCTTGAGACCGAGACCCTTCAAATAGGCACCATTCGCTGAGCAGGAGCCATAGCTCGCACCAGGATCAAAACTACGTCCAGACCGGACCCGACGGACCATCAGTAACCAAACTGAGCACATCGATCATAACTAGCGACCCAAACCAACAGACAAAACCGCACCCAGTTGTGCTCATCCCCTCGACCATGTAGATGACCATAACCGACCTTGTCCATTAACGCGACCACAAAAATCAAAGATGATTTCCAACAAGTTACGAGCACACCTTCAAAAATTTGCAGGGGAAGACCGTTTACTTATCCTTCTCCGACTTGTAGACTTTGAACTCATCCAGAGGCTCCCAAGAGATTTCCATACCCTCCGGGACATCCTCCAACTTCATGCCTGGAGGCAATTTTGGATAAAGAGTGTTGGCATAGTGAAAGTCCGGCAGCGTGGGCTCTACTTGCTGTTGAGGAGCTGAGGTGGTGGCTTCTGCCCTACCCTGGGTAATTGTCGGCTTATCTGGAACAATTATGGGCTCATTCAAGTCCAGCATGCTGCCCATCTCCGCCCTGGCCTCAATTTGTTCCTCTGTGGGTGCCAGAGAGCTTTCTTCGGCCAGTTTGCTTGGTGAAGATGGGGAATAGGAGCTGTCCTCCTTTCCCCAATTGGGCGAAGAAAAATTAGAATTCCCAGGAGAATGCTCTGCTTCAGTACCCTCCGCCGAAGAGTCCTCTGCCAGAGAGCCCTCTGTCTCATCTTCTTCTTCGAATATGATTGTAATTAGCGTCGAGATAACTGGTCAAGCAGTTCTACGGCGGTAATGAAACCTTGCCGTCTGCACCGAATGGTTAATGGACTGCCTAGAGTCCCCTGTTCTGATCGATGAAGGGGAGGCACAATTGAGGGGTGAAATTCTCCTTGGGCTTCGATTTCCTCGTCTGCCAGCCCCACTCCTTTGGCCCTGATGGCGCCCCCGACGTGGTGTGGCTCTGTATCTCGGGGCCATACTGCTAATACAATGGACAGAAGGTGAAAGCAACTTGAAATGCCACGGAAAGACGAACCAGGTTAGCTGCCTGCTATCACTGTTGCGAGAATGCGCCCCCAAACACTTCCACTTGCCTACAATTGCAATCAAATGCAGATAGGCCAAGAAAGGATTCAATTGCCAGAAAACGGGCCTGTGTTCAAACCATTCATTCACCCCAGGCAACAGAACATGAAACCGGTAGAATGAACGCCATCCCTCCTCCGCCATCCTGTTAAACCTTATGCCTTTGTCCTGAACCCAACGCAGCATTGAAGCGCATTGAATGCCCTTCTCCTTCGGCGGCCAGCTATAAATGATTTTCATGGTGATCGCTCCTGCCAGGATCGGGACATCTGCCTTCCGTCCTCCTGCGTGGCGTTTCATTAATTCCCATATTAACACGACAGGCACCCGCATCCGGGTTTATCACTTATTTTAATATATAGATAGATAATTTAAAATTGTTGAAACTTGGAAAATTGTTTGTAATAAAATTCCATACAAAATTAATAAAATTCCAAGAATAAAATTTGTATATTTTGCTCTTTATCAAATACCATGAAAAAACAAAAAATCAATAGTTGTCATCATCTATATTAGCATCTTATTACTGAGCTCTCCTAGACCAAAGACATTTAAATATAATATAATATATCTGGCAATCATATAATATAATATAACTGACCATCAAAATGATTTTAGTGATAGTTACATGAGACCGAAGAAGTGTAAAACCAGAGCACCAAAACTTTCACTATAATATAACTGAAATTCAAGGTGATTTTAGTGATTGTTACATGGGACCCAGGGAATGAGATATTGGGTAACCAAGTATATTATATTTTGATTTGAAAATTGAAGGAATGCTGTTAGAAAAAACTAAATTAGATCTATATATGCTTTTGCTAAATCAGACTTGCTTAGCTAATTGTTATGAATACATTATAAATTTACACTCAACCCTGGAATAAAATACATCAATCTATATATATTAATTATTATATTTTAAATGAATATTAAAACTATAAATAAAATAAAATAAAATATATTAAAGCATGTTTTTTCCCCCAGGAATGCTAAACTAAAGTGTAAATCAAACATTAATTATAAGTGATAAGAATGCTTAAAAAAAAAATGGAATCTTATTAATATTTAGAGGATATGGTATGTACGTTCATAATATTTAAAAAATTATTTAAATTAATCAAATAATTTATTTAAATTTTAGCAAAATAATTTTTAACGCGGTAATTTTTGTTGTTTATAAAATAAAAACCATGTTTATTTATTTTATTAAAAAAAATTAGTGTATTTATATAAATTAAATGGTTGGTAAATGTTTAGGCATTAAATCATATATCTAATAATATTGTGTAATTATAAGATGTGTTTACCTTTTTGCATAGCACTCATTTTTTTTTTAAGATTGTGTATTTATTGTTTTAATTTTTTCTTTTTAATGCATAAATGAATTTAACTTCCTCAAAAACCTTTCAGAGATATCACAAATCTCAAACTTACCAACTTACTATTCCAAGAAATTCCAGTGAAATTTTAAACATAACCACCTGTTTTAGCTAGAAGAAAATTAATTTAGCAAACTTTAGAACGAACTCTCATGAGCTCCATAGTGAAACAGGTCGTTGGACAGTTCCTAAAACACCATGGACAGAAAGAATCTGCCATCTCTGTGATAATAGGAACATTGAGGATGAAAACCACTTCCTCTTAGAGTGCCCAAGGTACAATCACATTAGATCTCAGTTTCATAATCTTTGTCGCAATGCTAACCTTCCTAGCCTTTTACAATGTCAAAATTACAGTGAGCTTGGGAGACTTCTCTCCAAGCTTTCCTAGCCTTTTACAATGTCAAAATTACAGTGAGCTTGGGAGACTTCTCTCCAAGCTTTTTGAGCACAGAAATAAAACCTTAAATCAAACTAAATAATTTGTTTCTCTAGGTCCGATAGACCAAAGTTTGGTCTCAATGGACGTTAACCACCATCATCATCATCATCAACAAAATATATCTCATAGTTATCTCATATCTCAGTTACTAGAAAAAGAAAAAATTATCTCATAGTTATACTAAGCTTTATAAAATGATATATTTCCATAAATAAAATAAAAGCATAAAATTAATTAAATTTGTAACTTTATTTTGAGTTCTTATCATCATTTATAAAAAAATTTACATATCAAATTTTTAATCATCCAGATTCAATTCTATTTTATTTTAAATCATCAAATTCAGATTCAATTTTATTTTATTTCTGAATCAAAGCAGTAGCTTGAGTTCCCACACCAATTTTCTCTCAAAAAAATCTTAAATTATTATTTTATGAATTCATGATTATAATTTTCATTTTCGTCATTTGCATTTTCTATGCTGTGTCTTCTATTTTGCATGGATTTTTAGTTGCAATCACTGAATTAAAAAATTGCTCTTCTTAATAAATGTTTCTCAATTCATTTCCAAATAAAATTTATAACATTTATTTTACTGGAAATCAGAATTTTAAAATTTAGTGATTTAGTTTTTAAGATTATTTTTCCATTTTTTTTTTTTTTTTTTTTTTTTTTTTTACCTACAATTATTAGTTTTATTAAATTTAGTCTAACAAGGCGGAGGAGTTGAGTTGAAAATTTGGCAAAGATTTTTATAAATTCAAGTTATAATTATTAAATTTCAAAATTTTAAGTGTCCTAGACGTTTTTGATGGTGCTGAATCCATTTCCACCATAAAAACACACTGCTTCTATAAAAAAATTTTGAATATTTTTACCCAAATTCCAACCAATTTTGACCCGGCAATTCACCTAGTTAGAATACTCCGTTTTATTAATCTTAAAAAAAAAAAAGGAAGACTCCTCTAGTGCTACTTCATTAACCTTTTAAAAAATATTATAAACATGCATCATGTGTTTTTTCTTTTACACTGGCTGCCAGTTTGACAGCGAAACAGAATAAAATCTTTGACAGCATTTACGTTTCACGGTATCTTTTCATCGACCACATTTACGCTTTCGATCTTCCTTCACTGTTCCTGGATACCTATGAAACTGTGATTAACTTCACCGACAACCTGGATGTAATCTTGAAACAACTGACAAATTATATTTATTTGACCGAAGAGGAAAAGAAACTCCTGTCTCCGCGTGGTTCTCGCACTAGGGAAGGCCGAAAATCTGCCTAGAAAAGTGTAAGTCGCCTTGTTAGACTACTGCGTGCAAGAAGAGAGGGTTCACATTTTGTTTATCAGCTTCGGTAGTCCAGAAAAAATTGCTTCAACCACTATACCATTACTCTCGATAACAATTTGAACAATCAAATCAACCTGTATTACATATTAGAAAGAATACCTAAGCAAGCCCTGTTTCATTAAGTTTTCGTAACTGACAAGAACCCTATTCGGCTTTCAATAATCGGTGGTAAACTTTCATGACTATCAATAATCCCAAATTAAACAACCTATCATCCAATTCCCAGATCAAATTTGGCCCAAATGTTACAAACTTTCGTTACTACAGAATATCCAGATCAAATTTGGAGCACCTGTGGTAAATTTCATTACCACCAAGAATTTCAATTCAAATTTACTACCAGGAATCCCAAATCAAATTTGGACCATTTGTGGTAGTTTTCATTTTTTTACGAAGTGCTGAGAGTCAAACCTGTGCCACTTGTGGGAAAACCCCATCGATCTAGCCCATTTGCAAATCTAGTATCATATATTTTCTTCTGACAAACTTCAAAGTTTATTATCAATATTGCTCTGCTCTGCTCTGCTCTGCTCTGGTTACATTCATTCCACTTCCATTAATCTCATTCATCAGTTCTGAGTAAGAATGAAGCTAGCAGGATGTTCTACAAGGAGATCTTCAAGCACATTAAGAGATCTCCATTGCCGGACACTTTTCCTCATCCTCGCATGGGTGGTGTCCCTCATGTCTTACTGGGTCTTCTTTGTTCATTCTCACAATTTTTATCACATGTTCTTTCGTGGGTTACGCTTAGCAGATTACAGTGCCCCCCTTGACCGTGATCGTTATTACAACATAATAACGAACACTATTCTGAACAAAACATTAGATGGGCATGTGGATAACTCCGTCGCTGAAAATGCCGACAGACGTTGGGCTTATAGAAACAGTTCTGTTATTGCAAGAGCGCCTTTCACTGAAAATGCCGACAGACGTCAGGTTTTTAGAAACATTTCTGTTATTCCAAGAGCGCCTTCTGAAAATACTGCCAGAAGGCAGGTTTATATGAACAGTTCTGTTATTGCAAGAGCGACTTCTGACCTGGAAGACCATGAAAAAGATAGTGATCAATCGGTAGATGCATCTCGTGAGAAGCAGAGAAACTCATCTGCATGTGCCACAGTAGAAGAAATGGGTTTTTCCTTTTCAGGACGAACAGAAGAAGCCAGTCTCAGAGTAAGGAAAATGATTCAAGATCACTTTGCTCAACATGGTATGATTCATCGTCAATCTTTGGGCATTTTTATTTAAGATTTTTCTTTTGCTTTATCAAGGTTTTATGTTTATAGATCCACCAATGAAAGATGCTCAAACTACTGCATTTTATACTACCTGATATGCATTCTCAGGACAAATTGTGTTCACTTTTATTGAAACGTGTTTTTGTTTCTTCTGGTGGACTTCCCCCCCGGCCCGGAGAAGTGCCCTGTGTAGTTTAGTGAATAGCGTTCATGAAAACTAAGGAAGGTCTAGTCTGGGGATAAATATTATCATTTGGATCAACATTCCCGAAAGATTTTTCTATCTTATAATTTTGTTTTTGCAATGGTATTCGTCCCACAATTCTAAAGAGTTCAGCCTTGAATCTGTTTTTCTATATAAGGCATTCTTTTTGGTGTTTGAAGAGAACTAGGAGAAATCCCTTGGTCATCTGGATTGGTTTTTGATTTTGACTTTGAGCTAGTGAAGCTAAGGGAATTCCATGCTTATTAGGAATGCATGTTCTCAACATGGTTTGGGAGGTCGGCATTGGCAACTCTCATTTGGAGGCCTTAATGGTCAGTTTGTATCCTGCAAGCCATGCGAGGATGTGGGCACCTAAGAAATGATACGGATTTGGATCGTGTCCAGTGTCCATTGACTCTGAAGTCCCAATGAATATCTTCTCTTTAGCTGAATAGGAAAGACCTTTACACCTTTTAGTTCTTGTGGCAGGTGCAGCAAGAGTCAGAGAACTTTCTCCAGAACAGTTTTGCGGACAAAATTTTGTGTTTGGAAGAACATCTGATGCTGGATTTGGCAACGAGATGTACAGAATACTAACTGCAGCTGCATTGAGTCTTTTACTGAACCGATCTTTAATTCTAGGTGAAAACAGGTTAGTGATTTTTTTTTCAAGCTTCATAGTTCAACTTATGAAAGAGCTTTTGATTTCAATTAGAATATACAGTTTAGAGTATGAAAACTGGTCCATGTGATTTCAAGTTTCAACCAATGTAGATTTATGGAGATATTAGATCTGTCGTACACCATGGACAAAGACCTCCACCACAAAGCAACGACAATACCATCTATTATAGAGAACAATGCATAAACAATTGGTTAGAAAGAACCCGAAAATGCTTGCATGTGATTTATACATTGAAATTTCTTCTCACATTTCAGGGAAAAACTCCACTTTGTGGAATATATTGCTTATTCTGATCATTCATTTAGTCTGAAAGAGATAAAGCTACTTTGGGCAAGGAATGGGTGTGCGACCAAGTACAAAAGGCCTCTTGTTATGAGAATTGATGATTTTCAAAGGCCAACACAAACTGGTGTTCTCTGTGAGGACTGGAGAGAGTGGAAACAGCCTATTGTTTGGTAAGGTCTGTGGCGTGTTCTGAATTCTAAGACAGCAAAACTGTGACTTATTTGGTTTGTCTATATTTCTGTGCTTTCCACCTAAAGTAAGGGATTGATGATACATTCAATCCATTATCCATGTGTCAGGTTTCAGGGTACCACAGATACTACCGCAATTCAGTTTTTCTTGAAGAATATACATCCCGGCATGAGAGATGGCGCTTTAATGCTGCTTGGAAGTCCAAGAATACCAAGTTCCAGGCCTAATTTATTTGGAGAGCTAATGAAAGTCATCATTTTGCCTACCCGTGCTGTGGAAGAAGCTGTGAATTGGGTTTTAAATGGTGGTCCTGATCCAGATATTACGTTACACATGAGAATGCGTGCAAGCAGGTATAATTATTCTGTCAAGTTCTGTTGTTGGAATAAAAAAACTTAAAAATGAATCATCCCCTCTTGGCATGAAAATACAGTTATGTTTTTAAACAACGAAAGAAAAATCCTATGCACGTCAAGGACACGAACTTGCCTTCTGATTTATTAGAATCCTGTCTTTTAAAGTAGAGGATTTCATATCATGTTTACAACAATTTTATAGTAATGGGGTGTAGATTCAGTCTGGCCCTTCTGAAACTTGACCATATCACTTAATTCTGAGGTACTCATGATTGAATGCCCTAGGGGTCCAGAAGTATATCGCCATGTATCTCAAAGAATTATTTTGTTATTGCATTCAGGATCTTTACTAAATCTTTCATCCCTTCGCCAATACAAGTTCATTCTTCCTAGGCCTTATCAATCTAGGATCTCCTCATGTTGACAATGGTAATTGCCTCTCTAACTAGCCATTTTCCAGACCTGCAAGATCCCTCTGGTTTCTATCCATTTACCAACTTCCCTTCCTACTTTAACATCTCTTTTATGCTCCTTTTGCTTCTAACCCATATCCATTTTACAGTCTCTCTCTTTCTCTCTCAAGCAACCAGAAAATGCACACAAATATTTGCAGCTACTCTGATATTCTTAAAAGTCGAATCTTTTCCTTCTATAAAGAAACTGCATGTCTTGTCTAAGCTGACCAATACCTCTGGTATGACAAAGTCCTGCTTGTCATCTTACTCATCATTATCCCATCATCTTAGTTATTGTCCTTATTCATCTAAGCACCATTATTCATTATGTCCAATTTCTTATTTTATTTGATCTCAAATTATCTGGATATCTTTTTGATTTGGTGGGGATTGGGGGGGTGGTTATAATTAACTTTCCAAGTCCGAGATCAACCCCTCTGTTTGCCTCTTCATCTGCTAATGAGTTGAACATCCTTTTAATATGAACACTTAATAAACTTGATGCTCAAAAGTGGTATATTAATTCCTAGCATACTCTACCAAATCTTGCATCTGCTTTTGAAGAGTCCAAAATTCCCTTAAAGATGTTTAAAATGGCAATGCATCTTTCATTGTTTTCATCCTTTTAATGTTCATATCATAGGAGGGTTCAAGTATTGCTAGGTCTACAAATTTTGTTTCGTTTCCTAGGGAGTAGGACACAAACATAGAACCATTGCGTTCATGAATTAGTCCACCATTCCATGCTTGTTAATTTTCATGCAAACCTAGCACCCAACAATTCATTGACCTAGTAGGTTACAGATCCACTGAATGAAAGCACAACTAGATTCATAGCATAATTAGCAGAAGGCAACCTCAATCACTATGGCAAACAGATTCTGCCCAACCAACTCTGTGAGAATTTCTGAATCTACACATCAGAAATCCTATTGCAATCACTGGTTTATCATCTCCTACTTGTTTTTACATTCAACAAGTTATTTAATTATTTAAACATCGATGAAAACACCATTGCAAACTACACATACATACACAAGGGACACCATTATTTTTGGACAAACGTCCCTGGAAAAACCCAATGCGGGAAAACCAGTGCAACATATAGAGGGTTTGTATTATTAAGCAGATTTCTGAATACAACTAGGGTGCCAAATTCGGCTCACCCAACAGAGAATAAACTTGGCAGAAGTACCTCTATCTGGAGACAGATATTTTGGCAAATCCAACAACTAGATGATCAAACTCCACAGATGACAACGTTGTTCACAGTGCTGTGCAGTGATGGCTGCTCCAAGCTCTGTGTTGGAACTGCGTCACCCTCCTAGTGAGCCTTCCTTTGCTAAAAAATTGATATGTTGAACTGCTGTTCTCTCTGCCTCACAAAAACCCAATGCTGCCTCTAAATGACTGTGTCAGTCCCTCTGGATTCTGCATCACCCTCTCTGGAGTTGTGCTGTCTCTCCTGGTGCTACTCTGCCTCTTTGCTATGTATTCTCGGCCTTGGACTGAAGTCCCTTTGCTGAATTGCCCCTTTCACTGCAACTCAGATCACTAGCTCGATTTTATCAGCAAACCTCGCCCCAGAAAAATCGAACTCCTTGATCTCACAAATATATTTCCAATTGACCCTTAAGCCTCCTCTTATACTTTTCCTGTTGATGAATCAACGACCGAGATTAAGTCCCTAATCGACGGTTAAGATTAAAACAGACTTGGTCCTTGTCACTTAGAAGTTTCTCACCCATATTTTTATTAATACCCATTAATATTTTTGTTTTCCTCAATTTAGACTTAGGAACCCATTAAAAATATTAATTGTTTTAATATCTCCTCATCCAGGTGGAATTTCTCCATACGATTTCTGTGTTTTGGAGATCTCAAGTATTCTAGACCCTCCACAAAATTTCGGAGCTAGAGCACATCCGATGCTACCCAAAATCAACAAACTCTTCATTAACTCCAAAACTTACTTTGGCTTCCATATTGGGATAATGGCCCAATTGAGAAAATTATAGATTACAATGCTTTGGATTTTGTGCAGTAGATCATGCTCTAGATAGGCCCCTTGATCTACTTGGCTGATCTGGATCTCCAAGCTCCCCTTATGCACTTCCTTGGACCCAACACACTAGAGTATCATACTCCTCACTGAGATGCCTCTCTCAACCTTATGCTGCTATATGGTGTGTCTTCTCCCTTTCCTTAGCCTTTCTTTTATAACTTTACATTGAGCTAAATCCTTAACCCTAATCTCCAAGGTGATGGATGACCGAGATTAGATTTTGCCTTACTTGAGATAAAGGGCAGAGATTAAAACATAATCACTAAAGTAATTATTTCACTTTTCATAAGTTTATTTTAGCTCAATTAGCCAACATAATAGTTATGTGTTTTCCTAAGTCAAAACTTAGGTTAAGTTACAAAAGCAACTTTCTCACACTAGAGCAAGTATCTAAGGAGATGTTGGGCGACTTCTGCATGCTTAGACACTTAGGCTTGTGCAGAAGTCCCTTCACGAGCTACAATCATCAACATTCCCCCTCTCTTAGCGAGGGAGTTTCTTTTGCCCCCTGGAACTGACTTTTGTCTATGAACTGCATCCATTGCCGTGGTTGATCCCTCTCAACTAGAAGCCTTTACTGCCACCTGGTTTGGAAACATCCTCAAGTCCTGCTCCACTTGGTCTGGTTCTAAGAAGTTTCCTACTCTTGAACATCTTGTAAGGTCATCTTACACCCACCTAAACTTGAACTTGAAGGCCGACTTCCTCTGAGCTGCTGAACCTTTAGAGCTACCTACTACTTGTTTTCTGTCACTAATCTCTTTCTTGCCATCACTTAAATAGGCTGGCCCTTTAGCCTATATAGGTTTCTTTCTCTAACTCCTATGACATGTCCCTCATCAGAGCTAGATCCTCTAGGTTTAATCAGTGCTTGTCCACCTTGGAACCCTACACAAAACCCCTTCTTCTCAATCATAGAGACTAAGAGCAAACTCCAATTGAGTTTTGGCACCCATAGCACATCCTTTACTTCTAGCCTGCCTCCTAACTCAAGCTGGAATGTCACTATTCCAACCCCCTTCACTGCATGTTTGGAATCAACTCCAAAGTCGACATGCAATTTTGAGTTCCACTCAATCAGGATGTTAAATAGCTTAGGTGCCCCTGTCATATGCTATGTGGTTCCACTGTCTAGTAGCCATGCACCCACTAGTAATGTGCTTGAGGTAAGATAAGAAATAAGTGAGAACTTGGTTTCAAACATCTTGGCAAACTCCTCCTGAGCTTTTGCCAACACAACCACTGCTGATTGTGTGCCCTTTCCTCCTTTCTTCCTCTCTGGACATTGTGAAGTGTAATGTCCGTCTTATGATAGGCAAAGGACTTGACTTAGTCAAGTCCTCCTTCTTGGGTTGTGAGGTTAACTCCTCACCCTTTTTACTCAAACCATTGCTTCCTGTTGCCCAACTGGTCAGAGCAAGATTTTCATCATCCACACTCTTTTGTTGTCCTCTAGACAATGGTTTCTCCTAGATATCTTTTTGAGTGAAGTCATCTCATAGCCTGCGCCAATCTAGTAGTTCTCTTGCAATAGAACACCTGTCACAAAGGTAACCTAAGATTTTGTGAACCTTGTTATGTAAAAATTAGTTAGTTTAGGTTTATTATTTAATTTTCAGTTAAATTAGACTAAAGGGCACGATCATAAGATCATGCCCTCTCCCCAAAGGGTGTCCATGGCGGTATATAAGCCAGGAACACCATTTGTAAATACTCATCATCTGTTAATAAAATATTTATATAAATAAATCTGTTATCATGAAGTTTTTGCACCATTGGTATCAGAGGAGTTCGGTTCTCAGGTTGTACTCTGCTGTCCACTCAGTCGAGCTGCATCCGAAACCTCGCGTCCCGATTTTTCTGCCCATCTCCATTCCCAAACCATGCTGTTGTCAACCCACATTGCTATTCCAACCCGCGTCAATCACTGAACCGACACCTTCATCTGTCAATCGTCCTTCGACATCTCCTTCCGTCAATCATCCATCGGAACCTTCGTCCGTCAATCCCTATTCAGACGTCGAACCCTCTGCGGTGATATCTGTGGGTTCCATTGCGGTGAGTCGACAATGTCTGTTCATTGCGGTAAGATCGATTGTGTATCTGCTTGAAGCATTGGTCAACCCAAGTGTGACTTTCCAGTTGGACGCGACTGTCCATAGAATACACACAGGGTTGGAATTTGACGGGCAAAATGCCCGTCACAAGGCATTTTGACTGTATTTCACGTTTAAAAATTTTAAAAAGCTGTTTTTTGTGATGGGCTTTCAAAGTTCTAAAACGTATTTTTTACTGTTCACTTTTTTGCAAAAACGGTCATTACTACCCTCTCAAACCACAGTTTTATAAAGAAGTGCAGTAATATTTGGAATTCTCTAATATTTGTTTTTATTGAAATAAATTAATTTCATGTTATTTAAAGTTATAGGTGTATGTTATTTAA
>APFE031040063.1:0-12774 GCA_000404065.3 Pinus taeda
TATAACATCGCTATTCTTGAGCAAGATGCAAGTCAGATTCAGGAAACGCTGTTAATTTATGGTATTTCCAAAATTAATCAAAAATCAATGTGATATGCTGAATTAACTTAGAAATTAAGACATTTACACATGAGCAAAACACCATAGTGGATAAAGCCCAAACCTCTCTAAGCTACGAGTACTCTCGTGCTCTACTATGAGGTTTGAATTTTTGTAATGTAACTAAAAACTCAAAACCTCTAGCAGTGGAGAACAAGAATAGGAAGAACGTTTCATATTTCGACTGTACTCAACTGAATTAAACAAATGCTTCATCGATCGATGTCTACATACCTCATTGTCATGGTTATGGATGATTGTTGGGAAGAAGTGGTTCAACCGTCATTCTAATGGATGAAAATGTGTCCTTATTACTCGAATTTTGAACATTCATACATTCCAAAATTCAAAGAGACCACTTTCAAAGGCACTTTCAAAGACGGGTGTTTGACACTAGTTTTTTTATTTCATTTTTTCTTAATCCTACATATGTGGATATAGATAAGAGGCACAATAATTTTTTAATGATCGTTTGGTAAAAAATCAATTTAAGTAGGGCTTAAACACTTGATTTAGATATGCAAGGAGGTTACCACTTTCAATTTCATTTAATGATGGAGTGGCTATGATGAAAATATGATGGCATCTTTAAATTTATACCATTAGATCAAAAGGACTAACTAACAAAATGATTAAAGTGTCGAATTCCAATAGGAGGGACACTTATTGGCATAACTAACAAAAGAAAGTGTCCTTTAACATTCAATCCATTCCCTAGTGATGTATAACCTTATCAGAGTAAAAATTACATTTGTTCCTAATGGCATCTATATTTGTAACCGTTAATAACAACTGGCAATTTATAACAGTAATTAGAATCCAGAGAAATTTTGAGTTCACGTCCATAGATCCAACCTTAGTTCTATACTACATAAATTTCAGTAAAATAAACGACTAAATTCATTAACATTGATAGATCTAACTTTAAATCCATACTACTTAAATGTGAGTAAAATAAATGACTACATTTAATAACAGTCATAGATCTAATGAGTAACTTTTAGTTCTGGTCACTGCGAAACATGCACTAGAGAAAGACATTGATCAGCCAACCATAAACTGCCTCAAAGTTAGTCCCGAGCCAAGATTGTTTTCTAGAGAATAGACAACCTCGTAGATTCCCCTTTTATGGCGGTTATTACCCTTCTTCATGATATTGTTTCCATTTCAGCGACGTCCCACTTTTTATGAGCTTTATTGCTTTCTTGCCTAGGATTTTTCCTTTCAATCTTGTTTTTTTCTCCCGTGGTGCTTTAAGTGTGACCAACTTAGCATATTTCTTCAACTAAACATTGCTAATGGGGTTTTTCTCTCCCCTCCCTTACTCTTATCTAGAGTCTTCTAGAATTCTTATCATGAAGAGTTTATCAAATCTCATTCTCAAGTGTCTTGACCAAGTCCAAAAATTTCCACTACTATATATTATATATTATATATAATATATATATATATATAATAATATATATATATAATATAATATATATATTATTTCAAGAAAATATGTATTTACAATCATTTATCCAGAGTAATTATCATGACTTGACTGCCATTTTAACAAACACAAATTATTAAAGCAACATCTCCAATTGCTAAGATTAAAAACTCATAAAAAATAACTAAATTATAACTTTATTATTTACCAAATTATAACTTTATTTAATATATATATATGTGTGTGTGTGTGTGTGTGTGTGTGTGTGTCAAAGATATATATTAAAAAATATGTAACAAAATTCTTAACCATGGAAATTCACCCCACCTTACCATGGATACTTTTAACCTATAAATATAGTTTATTATAATACCATGCACTAATACCATGGCTTACAAATATCATATTCCTAAAATATCATAACTCATTTAATATGACAATTTTTTTCAATTTATCAATTTAATTAAAATGATATAAAAAATATGCCAATTTTTCATATAAATGTCAACCTTTGATTGTCAACACTACTAAGAATATTCTAAAATATTTTGTGGAAGTTAAATCATTACCATCCACTTAACAACTTGCACACATATAACTTAAATAGTTGACATAAATAGACAAATATTCATAATAAACATCATGATAGTTACTTTATGGTACATATCCTATTTTGTCTTTGAGGTTTCTGCTAGTCTCATGATTATGTGGATTATCTTTCGGATACATTGCATTAGGTTTCCTTTTGATCGACATTTCAAACCACCAAGGTGGTTCATCTTTAGGATGTGAAAGATTGAAAAAATATATATCAAATTATAACTTTCTTTTATATTATTATTAAAACTATATAAATTAAAACATAGATACATTTAAAAAAACATGGAACAACATTCTTAACTATTGAGATTTACTCCGACTTTATGATAGAGATTCTTCATTTGTAAATGAAGTTTTCTATGGAGTTGTGTTTAGTGCCGCTTTTTGGACTTTTCAGTACAGAATCTGGCCAATTTGAGGTGAAATCTTGAATTGTGTTATTTAAATTGGTTTTTTGACTCTATAAGGATTCAGCACTTTGAAACACCCCTTTCATATTATTATTACTACTATATAAATTAAAACATGTATACATTTAAAAAACATGGCAGAAGATTCTTCACTATGGAAATTTACTCTAAATTTGCGATAGAGATTCTTGATCTGTAAATGGAATTTGCTATTGAGTTGTGTTTAGTGCCACTTTTTGGACTTTTCGATACGAGAATCTAGCAAGGTGAAATCTTGAATTGTGTTATTTAAACTGGTTTTTTGACTCTATTTATGGATTCGACACCTTGAAATACCCCTACGGCACTTCGATTGTGCATGGATTACCTATGAAGCTTGGGATTTCAATAAATTCCTCTAGATGTTAAAGAAATTAGAGTAAAAAATCCATCGGAAAAGCTTCCAAAAAGTTTCACTAAACACAACTCGCTATGGGAGTTACAATACCATGGCTTATCGATACCACATGGGGAAAAAACCATGTCACTTTATGCGACACCTATTTATATCACATTAATTAGAAGGGCGCAATTGTTTTGATGATAAATATAATACTTTAATATACCTATACAACTAAGAATATTCTAGAATATTTTGTGGACATTAAATTTCTACTATCCAATTAATAATTATCGACAATTAAATTAAAATTTTAATTTTTTATCCTAAAATAAACATGCTTATCAAATTAATTATTGATAATTAAATTAAAATGATAGAAACTCTAAGACAAAATAGCATACCTATCCTAATTAATTAATATTTATATAATATATATACTATATATATATATAAAATTTTTAATAGAGTGATCTTGATGTTGCTGAGCTTTATTAAATAAATAACTTAAAAACACATATTATCAAAATAACAACAACACATTTTATAATGAAAATAATATATACTTGTATAATTAAATTGAAAATAAAAATAGCCTAACTGTTTTTGAAATATTGCACACAGGCCAAATCCTTAAAAATAAAACTCTGGAAATCCTATATATGAAAATAGACATACATATTTGTATGAGGTTCAGTGTTATTAATGTATCGGATGAAATACCATTAAAAAAAAACAAGAAAATATATTCTAATACTAATAATTTAGTTTATATATAATACAAGTATTGTTTTACATATAATGTAATCCAAGAGTTGTAAATGAGGTGTAAACAGTTTAGAGTGATTAAATTTTCCTCATTAAATCTGAAGAGTTGGGAATCCTGGAGGAGTTAAATAAACAAGAAATAGGAAATATCTCTCTGAAGTCTCTTAGGATGAAATTTGTGCATTCTGGTGATTTTGGTGCTCTGAGCGAATCAAGAATATCCCTCACGAGTCTCTAGTAGATGGATTTTCTTTGATTTTGGTGGCCTAGGTTTTCAGTTTTACTCTATTGTTAATCTTGTTGGTTCTAGATTTCCGGATTCCAAGGACAATGCAGGATGCAATCAATAACCGCGATGGTTCCCCTTCGAGCTCGAGACCGGTTACCATGACTGTCAGGGGGTCGCACAATTTCTTAATACAGGGTTATTCCCTGGCCAAGGGCATGGGCGTTGGCAGGCACATTTCCAGTGAGACTTTCGCTGTGGGAGGTTATCAGTGGGCCATTTATTTCTACCCGGACGGCATGAGTGCAGACGACAATTCGCTTTATGTTTCGGTTTTCATAGCACTGGTCAGTGAGGACACTCATGTCCGCGCTTCCTACGAATTGACGCTGGTGGATCAAAGCGGCAAGGGCGAGCACAAGAAGTTCAACGGCCATTTGAAAAAGAAGCCTTCCATTTTCAACAGTGGAGGAAGCATGTGGGGTTATAAATGGTTTTTCAAACGTACTGCCCTTGAAACATCCAATTACCTCAAGGATGATTGCCTGAAATTGAAATGCAAGATAGGTGTTAAGGTCTCTGCCAGCGAATACGCTAGGTTGCACTTAGCTGCTGTTCCAGCACCTGCTCCTGAATCAGAGTTAGGTTCACACTTTGGTGCACTTTTAGAAAATCAAGAAGCCTCGGATGTAATTTTTGATGTGCGTGGGGAGAAATTTCATGCCCACAAACTCGTTTTGGCTGCACGATCTCCAGTATTAGAGGCAAAAATTTCCGACTCTTCAGAGCAGAATAATGAAGTTCTTATTACAGAAATGGAGCCTAGAGTGTTCAAGGCTATGCTGCATTATATTTATAGAGACACCCTTCCTGATGAAGAGCCGTCGTCGCCCAGTTCTTCATCTTCTTCAATAACTGAGACATTGACTGAGCGGTTACTTGCCGTAGCAGATGCGTATGGTTTGCCGCGAATGAGGCTACTTTGTGAATCAAAATTATGGAGAAACATATCTGTAGATACAGTTGCATCAACTCTTGCTCTGGCTGAGAGTTGCCATGCAACTGATCTGAAAGCTGCATGTCTCAATTTTGCTGCAGAAAATCTTGCAGAGGTTACGCGTTCAGAGGGTTTTGAGTATTTGGAGGAGAAATGCCCTCTGCTTCATTCCGAACTTCTGAAGACCGCTGCTGCGTTTGAGGATGATTGGCTTTGAAAGTCGAAGTAGTGTCTGGGCTCAAATTTCCTACGGCACTGACATTGATGGCAGGAGAGTGAGACCAAGAACATAGCGTTTAGAGTTCCGGTTGGTCTGTGCAGGACCGTTATAAGAATAATGACATTGTTGAACGGTAACTGGGACTCACTTTCATTGGTTGTATGTATATGTTCACGGTGAGAAGACCATTTGCTAGAAAGCTAAACTTCAGTCCGGTGGAATTATGATGAGCATTTTTTAGATACATCTCTGTTTGTGCTTAATGTGAGAATCGTAGTTCAAAGTATACTTTTAATAATCATTTCTGCAATATTAGCATCGGTGTTCCTGCTGCGACATGGGTACAGCATATTATTGCTCAGTTTTTTGTAATGTGTTGTGCTCAGGCTTTTAGCTCCTATTTTTGATCAATTTATAAAGAAAGTTGTCTTGCTTATAAACTCCTCTGGCAGCAGGTTATATCAGGTTCCTTCTTGTTATAGTATGTTCTTGTCATAGTATGATCAGGCCTTTGGTGCTTGAGAGAACACATCAATTTATTATACATGCCCTAATAAAGTTTACCCTAATTCTGATGGGAACGGTATACACTGTTTGTTTCTTTCATATTCAAGCGATTCTCTTATTCATGTGTTTGCTCATGCCAATTTTGGTTTTCCCCTTTTCCCGTGTGGTAGATTATAGGTTTTGAATTACTAATAAGTAGTGGTTTTCTATTTAAATAATAATTAAAAAAATTAAAATTTCTATAACTAAAACTGAAACAGAATTATTAGAATAAATATTATGAATATGGTAATTTTGTTTGTTTTTTTTTTAAATTTGAAATTTTATTGTTTCATAATGTTTTCATACAAAAATATATAACTTATTTAAGCTTAGTTTAGTCACAATGTGTCTTAACACAATGCATGATAGTTTAGATGTTTCAAAATGTTTACAATTATCATTATGAAGTCAAGGATAATTAAATAAATTGAATTACAAGAAGTAAGATATAAACACTAAGTGGCTAGACATAACATCAAGAAACAAATCAAGTAAATGGGGTTGGATCCTAAGCACTAGTTCTTGCTAATACTAGAGATTTCACACTACATTGGAGATGGTCCCTTATGTGAGCAAGCTGAGCATGAAACTAGAAAGACAAAAGTGTTCTCACATTGAACAAGTTGGATTTCATTGCGGTCTTATGATAACATTGTAGTTCATGTTTTTCTTCATGACTGTTAGACATGCATGGAATGTGAACATCATTTGAATGATAAACATGAGCGTATCTATTATTGAAAATGACATGCATTTATAGTACATTTGTGTGACTATTGGGTTCCACATCCCAAGGTCTCTTGGACTCCCAAGGTTGTTCACATTCTACACCAACCTAAAGAGGATTAGGTGTCCAACATTCCCTCCTTTCATCTGAAGGGGTATGTATGAGTTCAAAAATAGAGTTATATTACAAAATAAGCGAAAATGCATGGCAACACTACGCTGAATGTGCCCTCTGAAATGGGTGTATAAGGGGGGTGATTTAAGGATTACCAGCAACACTAGAACTCCTAATGCAATTCCTCGAACTCTTCCGAAACTGGCAAGAAGTTGAAGTCTTCTGCTAGAGGAAGTGTCCACAATTCTTTGAAGAGGTATCACCAATTGTAGGCATACTCAGGAGCATCTTTGTCTCTGGTTACAACTCTGAATCTGGTATGGTAGGTTGTGGCTCAGGCTCCCTTGATGTGGCTTTGAAGCTTGTAGATGACCATCTTCTCCGCCCTTGTCACATACAAGGCGAGAAGATGAAGAGATCTCAACTGCAAGACTTTTCAATATTCGAGAACAAATATTGTTGTATGAGTGAAATATCTTCTTGGTTGTTGAAGTCCATTGCCAAGAAGCAATCCATCCAAGATGAATCATTGTTCTTGCAGAATGTTTGTTTTTGAAGCATTTGTTTGAAGAATGATTAGTTTTATGACAATGCTTACATGGATGAAGATCAAAATAGTTATCTTTCATATGGCCAACTCGGTCACAGTGTTGCCATTTCATTATATGTTGTTATTGCTGTGGAAGAGGAGCAAAAGCTAAAGCTGAACTTTCATGAAGGAATCCAGCACTCTGAAACAGGATGGGCTTTGAGAAATATGGAATATGAAAGGACACATCCTTATAATATCCAAGGCCTCTTTTGTGCTTGTTATGGACAAGCTCTTCCCAAATTCTGATGATGGGCATCGAAAGTGAAAACTAAGCTTCTGCAAGTGCATGTCTCTTTGTAACTTCCTTCGGCACTGGATCTAAATCAACTTGCTACTTATGGGAGTCTGTTTCAATGTTCTGAATAGAAAAAAGTTCAGAATGGTGACTCCATTGTTTTAATTCTTCCTGTTGTAATTGTGATTCAAGTTGCAGAAACTCTATATTTTCATATGCATTTTGCAGACAGGTTTGAATGTCTCTGAGAACTGATTTATTAATCATGATTGTACTATTGATAGTAGAATGTATTAAATTGTTTCGTAATTCCAACACTCCATTGGCCATTTTCCAATAACGAATTCAATCCCAAAATCAAATAAAAAGGTGCTCCACCACACTACAAACTCAACAATTTAACAACACTGGGTTCGGGCCTCATGGTGGGTGCCATGAACAAAGTTCTATGTAATAAATCATCTAATGCTAAAGCATATGCCAAACAAAGACCCTTATCCAACAACCAACATACACACCAACCATGAGAAGAAATGATTGGTTGTTAATATGACCTCAATGCATATAACAGCTAGAGCCTAACCCAAGGTTAGGACGATCTTTAACATAAGATAGATTAACACACTCCAAATTAGAAGATATAATGAAACAAAGAATCATATGAAAATTTATTCTCTTCCAAAGAAGCACGAGAATCAATGCAACTCACACGTGACTGAAGGTTCACTAGTTTTATAGCATATGTTGAGCACTTTCCAGCATACATAAGAAGAACACAGTCCTTAGTGCATATCATATTTACATTACATGGTTTCCAACATGTATTACAAAACATATAACACCATATTATTCTTCAATACCATCACCATACCATTTGACCTTCAAAAAATTGCAGCTATAGAGAGACCAAATTTCAATGATATAAATGGTTGAGCAGTGATGCTTCAGAATGTAGACTTCGCCAAAGACAGAGGGATTGTAATTACTTAGGCGTTGATAAGATGCCCAAGTGATCTAACCTTTTCCATTCTCTTTGACTATTTTAATTACGGAAATCTTCCTTTCAACATTCTTTTCACATCAAGGATTTTTTTTTTAGACCAAAAACACGAAGTAAAACTCGAAAATGGTGGCTATGGATTAGGATAGAAACAACTTCAATTCCAAGAACTATGAGAAGAACATGCAGAGTGTCCTTGGACTAGAAGAACTTTATTCTACCTAGGAGGGAAATTAATGAAACGTTCAAATCCACGAGGCTTCAGAAAAACCTCTTAAGAGGAATTTATGCATATGGTTTTCAGAAGCCTTCTACTATCCAGCAAAGAGGAATTGTTCTTTTCTACCAAGGTCTCATTGTTATTCAACAAGCACAACAAGGAACAGGAAATACCGCAACCTTTTGTTCAGGAATGACTAATTATTTCATTTTCAGTTGCGACACAACTATCACTGGAAGGCTTAATTGTTTGCAAATTTCGATCGCGCCAGGATCATGGAATTAGACATAAATGTGCTGCCAATGTGTAGTTGGTAGTTTGAGGTGTGACTTTCTGTGAAAAGGATCGTTGCAAGCTACTATGTCGATTTCTAATACAGCTCCTTTAGATGCACCTAGTTCTCCTCACAGGGCTTTTAATACCCAATGGACGCCATCTGTGGCACGAAGTCCTTATCAGCCAACTGCTTCTATATTATATAATGGCCAGAATGTGTCAAATTGTTTTTCGCAAAAAGCACAATCTCTTGCAACACCTCCAATTACTAGTTTTCCATTTGGGTCTGGTTCATTTCCCAACGATGACATCTTCTTCAATCTTGGGGATTCTTAGCTGTCTTCTCAAAGTTCACTACCTTCAGTTGGTGGTAACCTATTTGGTTAGAATCATGGTGGAGACATGGAGTTTTTCTTTCCTTGGAATGGAAATATAAATGGGTTGGACAACTTACTGCTACTTTCCATTCATTCACAGGAATGCTAAAAATAGAGTTGGAAGACAAGGAATAAATGTTGAGACTTCACAAGAGCCATGGGGAGCACCTGAAAAATCTTGGTGTTCTCTCATTGAGGAAGTGGGCATGAGAGAAAGCGATATCATCTTGTAAATTGGCTCGAGTACAAGAAATCTAAGCCTAGAGCTTCTACAAGCCGCCCACACAGTCATCATGGGTGAGATCGATCCCCACATGATCAAAATAGTTCAAAAATGCATACATGGGATTGATATGGCTCAGAGATTGGAGTTGGAGGAATGGGGTATACTTCTACAATAGCAAAATATCATTGAGGATTTTAGAAATGCTAATTGTCTCTCTTAGTCAAACTCAATGAAGGTATTATTGTTCTAGACTTAAGATATCCAGGAACACTTAGCAATCATCCAAATAGAATATGGTCGCATAAAGTGGCAACATTTCTCTCTACATTTGTAAGAATAGGTTTTCTCACAACATAGGAAGTGAAGTGTTTTAGGTTTAACAAAAGGGCTCTAGATAAGTAAAGTAATTGTAAAAAGCGAAGATCTAAACACTCAGGTAAGAATAATAAATATTACGGTCACAAATAGAGAATGAGCTTTACCATAAACCAAATCACTAAATATAGGCAGAGAAGGTTGAGTGCAATGATGCACATATTTCAGAATACAAAGAAACGCTAAAAATTGTTTAGTGTGGCGGAACTACAGAAGGACAGTTTTCACTGGTTGGAAAATGGTAGGCCAACAGATATGTAAAATTAGGCTCACAGTAATTATGCAGGGTAAGAATACACCTGTAGCTCTGATACCATGTTAGACATGCATGGAATGTGAACAGAATTTGAATGATAAACATGAGTGTGTATCTATTATTGACAAGGATATGCATTTATAGTACATTTATGTGATCGTTTGGTTCCACGTCCCAATTCTCTTGGACTCTCATGGTTTTCCACATTATACACCAACCCATAGAGGATTAGGTGTCCAACAATGACTCTACCCAAGAGTGTCTTCATATGCCACGGGAGGGTAATGGAGTTCACATATATTTGGCTCCCTCTTACCCTAGTATATCCAAGGTCATGGACCCAATTGACCACTTTATTTTGAATCTTTGATTTTGAGTAGGCTAGTTAGTCATTTGCAGTCAAGGATTCAATTTTATGAATTTCCTCTTGATTTTTGGAGAAGCGAAGGAGTGGAAAATGGTTCTTGCATCTACCACTAGACCTTAGATTACAATTTACCCTTTGTTAAGGAATATTACACTAGCTTTCCACACACAAAGATAAAAGTATCACCCATAAAACCTAGAAACCATGGGGCCTGTAAATTACAATACTAAATAAAAAATAAATCCCAGGGAGAATGAATTTCCTCTAGATTTTGTGTTGGATTATTGCTAAATGGAGCAACTAAGGCAAGCAAAAAAATGACTTTGGGTAGGTTCCAATGACCATCCAGAGACGGAAATACAAAAACTAATGCTCACTACCATTAAGCTATGATAATTACATACTGGAAAACACCAAGCAAAAGACAAAACATTAAAGAAGTTGATAGACAGTAAGGAATTGAACAGAGGAAGAGTTTTCCAATGTTTGATGACCTATGAAGAATGATCCTATACTAAAGACCATTTTATTTCTTAGCTCCTCACAAAAGAAATATTTTATATAGGGTGGTGATGGTTTTAAATATTTCTTTGGGGCTATTAATAATTATAGTGAGTAAATTGGGAAAACATGAAATATGAACTTGAGAAGGACTAAACTACGCACCAATTTGAGTATGTGGAATGCCCAACTATTATGTTTGTTTTCTACTCACAAGGAGTTCTCCACAAGTGCATCTCCCAAGTACTTAGTAGGGATTTTACCTATTTGGAAATCCCATATACGAGCTAGATTTCTCTGAACAAGAATATTAGTATTAAAAAGTATATATTCAATTTGTCGGCATTGATCATTATACCTGAAGCCTCCATGAATTCATTGAGAGTGATTTTCAAAGTCATAGTCTCCCTCACTATTGGAATTAGAAACAAAATAATATCATCAATGACTTATTGATGAGTGATGGGAATATCATTGTGATATAGGAAACGTCATGTGATGTTATCTTGATTCCCTCATGGGAGTCCCTCTTTTGTAAGTATAAATGGGAAGGGGAAAGGATCACCCCTTTCGAAGACTTTTCGAAGGATTCAAATTCATTTTTGTAGATCCATTTAGAAGAATGTAAAAGAATCAGGTAGAGACTAATTATCTGGTCGAGGCAACCCAATGGTATGAAAAGCCAAAGGCTAGCAGGGTTTGGAGAAGGTATTCCTAACTTAATTGGTCATATGATTTTGAGAAGTCTAGTTTTATCAATGTTCCAACCTACTTGGATCTATTTGGGGAATGGATAACCTCATGAGCTCCCACTATCCCAACCATAATATAGCATTCTTTGACAAAATTTGCCTGGCCTGGTGAAATTATATTATGAAGTAGAGGTTTTAGATAACTGATAATTAAACTCGATATATTTATAAACAACATCAAGTAAAGGGTGATTGGGATAAAAACCCTTCCATTGTCCAATCTATCATATTTTGGAATTAATGTATTTGGAGTAACATTAAGACCAGGCCATACCCTTTGTAAATGGTAGGATTCTTCCACAAGAGTATGAACCTCCAGACCTAAGAAAGACCAACAAGCATGAAAGAAGTCCCTTGTAAATCCATTTGGTGTTGGTTTTTATTTTAATACATCGCCATCATCACCTCCTTAACTTCTTCAAATAAGGTTTGTCACATCAGAGATTCATTCTAGGACAAATTAGTTATGTTTGAGATATGAGAAATAATTATTTGTATGGTGGTTTATCTATTAGGAGTAGGATCCCTTAGTAGGGAGTGATAGTAGTAGACATGTTCTTACTACAATTATTCATGTTGCACTAGGCATTGCCTATACTTAGAGGAGAGGGAAAATATCCTATTATTATGTTAATTATTCACCATTTCTTATGAAGGAATTTCAAATTTTGTTGTCCTTCTTTTAGCCATCACACATGGGATTTATATTTCAAGAGGGTCTCCTCCTACTTCCTTCACTACCCTATTTTATTTATCAACTATTCCTCTACCATTACTAGGGAATCCATGCATCTAGTTAGAATAACCTATTGTTGGACATGTTCCATACAATATCATAGGACCTTTTTCTCTTTGATGATATGGTTGAATTATTTTCTATTCCATTCTTTGAGTTTATTATTAAATTATTTGACATAACTTGGAATATATGCAAATTGTTTCTTCCTTGGATTTTTATTTCCTCTCACCATCATTTGGATTTTACCAAAAAATATCGATCATGAATCTAAAATATTTCATATCTAGAGGGTTAATTCTAGGGAAAAACTTTAAGGTCCGGTTCTAAGTGAATTTTC
>APFE031040065.1:0-12114 GCA_000404065.3 Pinus taeda
AAATCTGATTGTAACCTGAATAACCGTCGAGTAGTGACATCCTTGATGCTCCAACTACTCGCTGCAATATATGATCCATTTTGGGCAGCAGATAATTGTCCTTTAAGGATACTTTATTTAAATTTCTGAAATCAATACATAAACGGATCCTCATCAGAATTTGAAAACACGGTTAAATCATCAAGATAAACAACCAAGAATACATCTTTCTCATTGGCGAAAGCCATGTCCATTGCACGCTGAAAGGTAGCTCCTGCATTTTTCAAACCAAATGGCATGGAGTGGTGAATGTGGTCTTGTCACGGTCATCTTCATGCACTAAAATCTGATTGTAACCTGAATAACCGTCGAGTAGTGACATCCTTGATGCTCCAACTACTCGCTGCAATATATGATCCATTTTGGGCAGCAGATAATTGTCCTTTAAGGATACTTTATTTAAATTTCTGAAATCAATACATAAACGGATCTCACCTGTCTTCTTTCTTACGGGCACCAAGTTTGATATCCAATATGAAAATCGGATTGGCACAATGATTCCTGACTTATACAACCTGTTTACCTCTTTCTCAATTGATAGCAGCAATTTGGGATTGATTCTCCTCAACTTTTGACGAAAAGGCTTCTAATTTGGCTTGACAGGAATAGTATGCTAGATGATATTTGTATCATATGTTTTCAGATCTAAATAATCCCATGCAAATACATTAGAGAATAAAGACAACAATTTCATATACTCAGCTTTTACCTTTGGTGATAATGACCTTGATAACTTAACCATCATGGGATTTTCAGTTGTCCTGATGTTCACCTCTTCAACGCCCTTTTTCGTTGGTCTCAATGTTGGTTTGCGAGCCACATCATCTTGGTCAAACAACTCCTCTAAAGGAATCAAACCTTTAGGAATAATATTGTCCTTAAGTTGTAGCACATCCATTTGATTTACTTGTATGTTGTCATCACCATCATCATTTTCAATATCTATTGAGGAATCTTTGAACTTACCCTTATTTTGCAGAAACTCATTGATCTCTTCATCATCTTGAAAAACTTGCCAACATCGCTGATTATCTGGGAAGGTGGGACGATGCTTCACATGAATCTCAAATTTGTTGCTAGAATTCATTGGAATTTTCAAATTGCTTGCTGCCTTAGCAAGTCCATCCACAACACCATTTTGTAGGCGGGGCACACATGTCAAGGTATAATCAGAAAACAACTTCAAAATGTCTAAGACTGCATTACGATATGCCCTCATGCGAGGGTGTTTGGCCTAAAACCACCCTTTACTTGCTTGATCACCAGCTCGGAATCTCCATAGACCGCAATCTTCTTAGCTTTCATTTTCTTAAGAATATTTAGGCCAGCGATGAGAGCCTCATATTCTGCCTCATTATTTGAACAATCAAATGCTAGTTTATAAGAACACACTCTCACCTTCCTTGGAACTTTGTCTTGAGCAAAAAAAGGACTTCGAATCCACACACCAATACCAGCACCATCACTACCTACTGCGCCATCAAAATCCATGGTCCAAAGACCATCTTCATCCTCCTCCAAGTGCTGAAATTGTACTGCCTCTGATTTTTCTATTTGCTGCCCTTTTTCTTCAACTGTTTGCTCCATGACAGGTTGCTTTTTTCCTCTTTCCTTTTGTAGTACTTCTCTGAAATTTTCGATGATCTCTGGTATATCTTCTCCTTGAACTAACTGACTATCTATATCATTAAAAATATCAACAAATAAAACAAACGACTCCAAATCAGTATGTGCATAATTTACAGGATGATTGATCGGCTTCTCTTTACTAGTTATCATATATTTCATCTTTTGCTCGCGATATAGCTTTCTCATTTGACCGAAGATTGGAATTGTTGCATAAGAGAATTCTAACTGCAAAGTACCCTTCAACTTAGCTCCCCAAGATCTCGAAAGTGGCATACCAAACCGTGGAGGAATGTCTGCCACAACCACATCCATCAAGATATTTTTTGCCGGAATTTGACCTAAGCTAACAACCAGATCTTTGATGAGCCCCATACATCTCACGCGGCTGGAACCAAATGAATATAAATCATGATATTTTCTGGTAATATCTAATCCCAGCTTCTCCATGATTGCCTTTGGCATCAAATTGTGTGAAGCACCCGAATCGAACATGGCATTATGCAAGACATATTCATGCAATCTCAAACTGATATAAAAGGGAGGAACATCACTCTCAGAGGACTGACCATTCAATGCTAGCCCAAAGATCAATTCGGGTTGATCATGTTCAACGTTCACCATGTCAAGCATGGGATAAAAGTTCAGAATTTTGGAAACTTGACCTCAGTAGCTGCTGTTTTTCATGATTTCAGTCAAAGGAATAGATATTTTTAATTTGGAAATTTCATTTTCCAAACTAAATGCTGAAACTTTTTCGACTTCTTTGGCTAGAATCTATCTTCTATCTTTGATTATAGCTGCCTGATTTGTCTTTTCTGCTGCTGATATCTTGCTAGTTGTGGGATCAATTGTCTCTTTTCCTTTCTTCAGCGGTGTCGGTGAATCCATCTTTGGTGTTGTAGCTTCTTTCCTTTTCTAAATGGGATTGACAGGCACATCTCGATTCCTCAATGAATACTGCTTTTGTTGAGTGGACAAGGCATTCAAATATCCTCTTTGGTAATCATCTAAATCTGCATCATTAGCCAAGATAAAATCTTCGTCTTGTTGAGCGCCTGAACTTTCTCCATACTCATCTTCTTCAGTAATGTAAATGGGCAGATCATCAGGAGTAAAGAAGTGATTTTGGTCCCCTGCTACATCGACATCTTCATCCGAATCTTGAGTTACAAAATTCTGCAAAAGTGGAGTTTTGATTGGTTGCTGGGCTGCCGGCTCTTGTACTCTTGGTTCACACTGCTTGATTCTGTACTGAGGTTGCTGCTGGCCACGGTAATTTGGATTACGAATCTGCTGCTCTGATTTGTCAAGGTTGAGTCTTTTGAACATCTCGCGAAGCCAAGGTGGTTCTGATGATGTAGATTCTTCCTTTATAGTCACTCTTTTCTCTGCCTTCAAACGTGCTCTCTTGTCGTTCAGATTTGCCTCAACATTGACAGCGATCTTTTGCATATCTTCTAAAGTAGGTGGATCTCTATCCCGTAATGAGTAAGCCATCTCCGGATCAAAGCCATCCAGGAATTTAAGAAGAGATGATTTTCTAGATGGTCTTAAATCATCAAGGATAGCATTATAAACTGTATTGAACCTGATAATATAATATTGGACAGACTCACCAGGATTGCGTTTGATATTATTGTACTCGGCATTAATCTGGAGTGGATCCTTTCTAAGTTCCCAACGATCAAGAAACTGCTTCTGAAGCTCAGCCAAGGTAGGTACACTTCTGGCTCCCAAACCTCTGAACCATTTTCTTACTTCTCCTCCAAATGTTTGCACAAACAATCGCATAGTTACATCTTCGTCATCAATTTCATATAAATCATAAAATGCTGCCATTTTGTCTATTTGCTGCTGAGTGGAAACACTTTGAGGAGTGCCATCAAATAAAGGAATTTTACTTTGGTAATCTGTTGGCATATCATGCAATTGCAGAGGTAAAGCAAGAGGTGCAAAGCGAGCAGCCATTGCTCTTGGTGGATTTACTCTCAGTGTTGTTGGCGGAGTGGATGCAGCTACTGTATGGGGAGTATGCGGAGGTGTATGCGAAGGAGAAGCAATATGGGATGAAGAAGAGGAATTAGATGTAGTTTTAGAGTAGGTAATTATAGGCTGCGAAGGAATGGTAGGAATGAAAAGCGGTTCAGTCGGAATCCTTGAGGTAGATGCCGTGACGATGGATCCAATGTTTGCAGATATGGCTTCCAAAAAATCAGAAAGATTGGCTGCTTGGATGGTGGTCTGAAGGTGTCTCAAGATAAAATTGTCAATTAATTTATTATGCCTTTCAAATTCAAGAGCTGCAGCGAAGTCAGGATTTGGAACAATAGAATCGAGAGCGTTTTCGGACTTAGTCTTGAACAATGACAATTCAAACCTTGCGTCAAAAGGAATGTCTTCAAGGTATTGAATAAGTGCAGGACATGAATGAGATTTAACCAATGGAGTCGCTGAGCTTTCTTGACGGAGGAATTTTCGAATCATATTTGGATTTTCATAAATAGGTGGTGGATTCGGATCTGGATTAGCTCTTGTATGTCTTTTCGAAGCCAGTGTATTTATCATGAGATCAAAAGAATGAAGGTAATTTAGCCAATCGTTTATTAGACTCAATCATCCAAAAGGTCTAAAACGATCAAAGGTACTGGGGTGATATGCAAGCCAAAGTTTCGCAAGCTAACCAGAGATCGACTGAAGTAGCATTTATCTACTTTCGCTTATGCATAGCAAGAGAATTTCGAAAGCTACCTGGCGTGACTTCAGACTCCATCTAAGACTTGTGAAACAAACTCATCAACAAGCAAACCATTTGAGATTTCTTCCCTCGTATGGTCACCACTATGTTAGTGCTCAAATCCGCCTTAGGCTGAAAATAAGGCAAGACTCAAGGCCACATCAAACCACGCTCAGCCTCGTAGCTAGCCCTACGAGGACAGGAGAGGGCTCTATCCGGGTCAAACTCAGAAAAAGATAATCAAAAAGGCTCGAGATGACCGAATTGATGATTGATTTTAGTCTAGGTATTATGTACAAAGAGTTTAGGATTGATTTTTTATGATTTTGTTGAAATCAAGGGAAAGGCAATTTTGGGTGTGGGGATGAGGCACAGTTTTTTGCAGAGGTCCACTTGGGGCAAGATAGGAAATTGTTTTGATGCCTTAAAGCAGGTGAGATGGATAGATCAGACTGATGAGAGGCTAAGGAGAGCAATGGGTCTCAAGGATTCTCCTTAAACTGAAGAAAACATAGAATATTAAACAAATTTAAAGGCAGAGCATGGCAGTTTCATGGATTCTACCTTAACACTTCATTTTCTTAATAAGAGAAGATTTAATAAAGATAATGATGCACATACATAACTTAAAAGAAATGAAAGAAGCACACCATCAAGACATAAAGCCACATGGATCCCAAGTAGTGCTGCAAAACCCTGGTCTTCCTTTGCCAAATTGCTGATAAAATATGTACAATATAGTCTCAAAACTATCCCAAGAGTCCAACCTCTGCTACTCAATGAAAAATTACATATATAGACCAAGCTAAATCATTCCCTAACCTCTAGGGGTTGAGCTCCTCCTTCTAGGACCTGTTTCAACCAATTCTAAACTGAGCACTACAAACTAGGCAATCAAAACAACTTGCCTCTATAAACTTGGAAACCAATTCATTCATTAATTTTTTTCCATTTTATGAATGAATCTTCTAGAATAGGTAAAAAGAGCCATGTCAATCATGAAATTACATTAGTTACATCAAAGAGGGTGAAAAATCCCATGAACAGTCAAGACTGGTCAAAAGTTGCATTGTCCTGAGCTGAAAGTGAAAAACTGGCCAATTTCCCCAACGCGTAGCGTGCCATTTGTCTACGCGTAGCGCGCCTTTCAGGCCAATTTTGAGGTACTTCTCGACATCCAAATGAGGCACAAGTGGGCTTGTTGGAAATGTCTGGATGTCTACTTTCCAGCCCAAGTGGAAGTCTTCAATTTGGTGGTCATTTTCCCCTCCAACATTGCAATCTCCCAAGACTTCTTCCTGTGTGTCCAAAAAGTGATAGAAGATCATTTTTAGCTTGTTTTTTGACCTTTTGGGGGCTCAAATCTCCATGAAATCTCTTGGTCGTGACTGAGCAACTATATTTTGTCCTTAAAAATCCAAAAATGCAAACTTTTCCTGAAATGGACCTCCCCAATGAAAGGGTAGCACCCGGTGCGCTACGCGTTGGGGAGAAAAACCTGTTTTTGACAAAAATTTTCAAAAATGACCAAAATTGCTCCAAATTGTCTGAGTTTTGAGCTGGGGGTGTATCATTGAGTGCCATGCTCCCTCAAGGTGGCATCAGCCAAAATCTGAAGTGGATCGGGCCTTTTCCTCTGTTTTAGTGCCTTGGCCAATCGTCTCTTGAGAACCTTCATTTTTGCCTTGCACATGTGCATGCGGGCCCAATAATGATTTTTCATGTGGCGGAGCATATCTTTGTCTCTATTGGCTTTCTCCAACAACGTTTCCAAGTGAGTGTTCACCTGAATAAGCATGGATTCTCGATCTATGGGTGTCAAATCACCGGGTCTCCTACGGGCCAATTCCCGGCCTTCACGAATCTTCCGCTACTCATAAAGCTCGTGCTCATCCTCCAACTGTTTGTTGCGCTGCTCTAAATAGTTAATCACCCATTTTTCCATCTGCAATTTCTTGTGCAGCGACTTGTTCTCGGCCCTTTGCTCTCGAATGATCTCCTTGAGCCCTAAAGCAGGAGAGCTAGCCTCAATATCAATGACATGTGTATCTGGACCTCTTGAAGGACCCTCATCAATCATGGGCATCTTGCCCCTGTCCTGAACCTATACCTTTGCTGAAGAAGGTGGCGAGACCCCTTCCACATGACGTGGAGATAGTACTTGCTGTGTCGATGAAGTCAACGAGACCCCTTCCACCCCGGGTGGAGATAGTACTCGTTGTGCAGCTGCAAATAAGGCTCTGGGGCCTTTTTGATATGTTACATATGATGGAGCATCAACATGCTCAGTCTCATGAATGTCCCGCTGCTGTGTAGGCCCCTCATGAATATCAAACTACTGAGAAGGCCCTCCCTCATCATGGACAATCTCAGGAGGTGGATGTGGCACTGTGAAGAAGTCGCGAGAAATGAAATCCTCCCATGGAATACCTTGTTGTGCCAACTGATGCATCACCATGATCTCGATCAGTGCATAATGATATATACTTTTGAGTTGCTGTGTGAGGCTCTTCCTTTGCACTACACGCACCATCTTCTCTATATTCTGGCACATGAAAAAGGGAATGTTCATCATTCGTACCCTGGTAAAATGCATCAACAAATAGATATGGTAGGAATATAAACATGAAAATCAGCCCTCACAAGTAAAATAGTGCATGATAAGCCTCATCAAGGGTGCATACTCCTCCCTTAGGAATCTGAAAGGAAAAACAACAGTAAGGTTCCTCATGAATCCGGGTTTGATGTATGGTTGGTAATGAAATTTGCCTAGTAGCTTGCGCTTGGTCCACTCTTCCCCAACATTCGGTATCCCAGTGGCTTGAGCAACAACCTCGGGTGATAGTGTGAAATCCACTCCTGTAAGGTTCACATGGCCATTGTGCAAATGTAGGACAAACAAACGGACTAATTCCCTGTGATGTTGAATTTGTGAGATCCTCTCACAATACTCAAAACATGATTGGTATCAAAAACAAGACAGTGCAAATGGACAAGCTTGCAAATCAGCCAAATAAGTGGGCTCCTCTCTAACATGCCGACCACCTTTACCACCCTTGTGATGCCTCCTAGGCACTTCTTCCTCCGATGTTGATCCACTGTAATCACTCTGCTCATAATCTGATTTGGTTTCTGACATGGTTTTGAAGACAAGATTGCTGAACTGTATATGTTGACTGTGCACACACTTGATTGCTGTTTGACTTCTTATGTTGTTTGAATTTTTATTCAAATGTTGTAACTTGCTTGAGCTGAGAGAGGTGTATTGTGTGTTTTCTGCAAGTTTTAGGGCGAATTACCCAACGCGTAGCGCCCTCTTCCCAATGCATAGTGCACCCCCAATGCGTAGCACCCTTGCAAATTGGCACTGCTAGAACCTTTCCTACGTGTAGCGCGCCACCAACGCGTAGCGCGCCCCTCCCAATGCATAGCGCACTACCAAGACTGCCCAACTTTGCTCAATAACTCATGAAGTCACCTTTGCATGTTTGCACTTAGCTTGTGAGAGGCAAATGAGTTACAAATGAAGATCAATTGTGCTTTTATAGGCTTCTTTCAAATTTACATTTGCCCAAAACCCACTTTCTAATGTTTTGAATGTTGACACTTTTTGAACTTAATTGGCTCTAATTTTTGGTTTCTTTCCTTTGAAAAATTGGTTGAACTAATGGTTGCTTCTGAAATGTTTTTGCAGGGATAGCTTCTAAGGTGCTCTGGCAAAGGAGACCAAGGCTGCACTTTGACATTTGGAAAATTTGGAAATTTGAGAATTTTACAAAAAATGAGAAAATGACCTTTGTTTTTGAAAAACAGAGTTTTGAAAACAAGGTGGAAATTTAGCTGTAGAAAAGTGAAAATTGTTGAAATGATGCTTTATGAAGGACATCCCTCTGGCCTGCTGGTCCTTTATGACTTCTCAAGACAAAATTTGACTCAACCCTAGACCTAAGACCTGGAAATTTAAAACACGACAAATGAATTTTTGAAGACTTTATTGACTCAAACAAACTTGAACCAGCAGTGCCAAAGAAGAGGGGAATAAAAGACACAAGCTCCTCCAACAGAGTTATGGCATGCCTAATGGAATGCAACATGATCACGCTGATGGGACACCTAATTATGAAATGCAAAGAGCTTTGATCTCTGGTGGAGGGATACTAGACCGACTCTAACAAAATGCTCTTCTCGAAATAGCAAAAGGCAGAATGCAAAAGGAATTTGTAGATCTAGGGATCTATTCTTAGCAGCTGGAGGTTACATGCAAAGCTGATTTTAGAAACTGCTCACCAAGTGTCGCTTTTTCCTATATTTGTGGAAGGCACACCATAACCTGGATCTTATAAAAACTTATCATCCTGACACTTCAGAGTTCATTCTTCACATCGATCTTATAGATATTACATCCCACATCGCATCCAGGAGTCCTCGTCCCTTTCAACTAAGTTGTTTTAGGGTAAGTCTGCTTTTCATGTCTTGTGTTATGTTTCTGTAATTTTTTGTGTTTTGCTTTGTGTGAGTGTTGTCTACTTGATTTTAATGAGTTATTGCTATCATTTCAACGTATGTTAGCTTGTAGAAGCATTGTTTTAGTTTTCATTCACATCTCACTGCTATCGCATGCATGACACTGTTTTTGCACCAACGGTCGTCGTTGCAGTGACTTGCTTCACACACATGCATGATTTCCCATTTTTGAATCCCACACTTAATGTTTGCATGCATGATCATTCACTCTTGTTTACACTCAATATCACCTTGCATTCAAACTTCTCATGTTTTCATTCCCTCGTTGGTGGGTCTGGGCTTCCTTAGCCCGGACCTTGCCTTGCCCAGCTAACATTGCACATTTTTGTAAGTGAAGGCTCTGCATTCCTTCTAGAAATTGTGCAATTCTAGCCCAGCACTAACCTCCAAGCTTGCATTGCGTAATTCTGGGAGGCAGTACCTTGCTCTCCCTAGAAATTGTGCAACACAGTTTGTTGGTTTGCATGTCATTGCTGACTAAAATTGTGCATTGTGCAGTTTCAATCCTCAACAGGCTAGGTTCGACTTTACATTACACAGTTCCAGTAGTTATTCAGCCTCCTAATAGCCCAAAATAGGCCTTGCACAATTTTCATAGTCAGTCTCCCCACCTCTTGGTGAAAATTGTGTAATCTTCATAGATAATCACACAAGTATGTTACATATCATTCCTCCAGTTTGTTTTGGTTTTCAACTGACAGATTGCTTTTCATGACTATTGCTATGTCTCCAAGTATCACAAGTAATCATGTCCCTCTCAGCACCACATGTACCATGGCTTCTAGGAGACTAGAGTCAAAGACACCGTTCATAGAAAAATTAGGGATGCAGTCGATCAAGTGTCTATGAACTTTCCTATCTATGAAGACATCAAGTTATTCATGGGCAAGGATATCAAGTTTGAATGGCAGCGACATCACAGTGAGAAGCACCATCAACCACAGCAGAAGGTAGCACACCCGCATGTGACAAATTCAAGAGGAGGGTTGTTAATAGCGCAGAGGCAGAACAAAGTTGCAAGCTCAAGAAGATCCACCTATGATGAAAGCTTCTCCAGAGATCGAGGCTATGAGGCAACGACACGACAAAAGGATCACACGCAGGTAGAGAAAGAAACAAAGAAGGAGTTGAAGGTGCTAAAGCAGTGACTCTAGGAAGAATATGAGCTGCATAGACGAGAGAAGGAGATGCAGTAGGAACAAGTACAGTAGGAGGCACAACATCCAAAGACTAATGGAACTGCGCCCATACAGGCTATAGCTCCATTTAGCAGCTGACATGGAGAAGATAGGGTGAGTAGTGCTATCAATTTCATGCAAGGATATTTAGGAGCATGGATGTCATTGTGTGCATGCATGTGATCCCACCCATTTGGCACACTCACTGAGGTGAAGACAAGAAGCAAGCTCGACTGGAGCTGAACATGTATTTTGATAGGTTGATGCACGTGGTCACCAACACACACTCAGAGATCAGCACAAATACTATGCATCAGTATGTTGCTGGTCCAGCTACACTCAAGACGATGCACATGTTACCATACGAGTTGTATAGAGGAGCCATATTAATGTACCAGATGCAACAAAGGCAAGAGTTTGCTTTCAACAGGATGTCACCATTGAAGTGAATAGACACCATCACGGACAAACAAGCATGACATCAGTTTTCCACAATCGATCATCTCAAGGATGTCAAAGAGTTGGTCTTACCACAATTGTTCCCGTGTTAGTGATGTCTTGCATGGCTTTCCTAAGCCTATTTTGTGTCACATGGGTACATGTGTAGATTGTATGTAAGATCTTTTCAAGTGGAAGTTCAGGTGTCGATAGTTGAATGTAACTATCATAGAGTAGTTGAAGAGTCATGAGGGTAGGCAAAAAATCACAAAGGGGAATGTCAATGATCACACCACCCTATTCTATATATAGTACCTCATAACTCATTGTAGAGGCTTTTGGTCAGCCAAGCTTCCAATAGGAGTATCTTAGAGAAAGCTTGGAGAGTATTGTAATGAGCCTTGACTTCTCCACAATGCAGAGCTAATATATCTCTTTGGAGGAGAAGGAAACAATGACTGTAACTTTCTACTATCGAGACTAGTGGTTGGTCATGGTTGTACTACATAATTGGAAATTCACTTCTGAATATAATAGAGCCAACACTTCTCATGCATATGTTTTTATTGTATTTCAAATATCTTGGTTACTCTAATGATGTATGTATTTGTTTTCATATCCATGCATGTATGGACTCTTTTTGTATAAATATGTATGAATCTTACTGAGATGTGATGTTGGTTTAACCATCTCTTTTTATTGTTAGCTGAATTTCTTTCCAGTTTGTGATGCATCTTCACTCATGTGTTCCCTTCCAAGCCACGTTCTTCCACAGGTTTCCAAGGGGTGCACTCACCTCACTTTCCATGTGTTAGACCTGTTCATGCACCTTCCTTGGATTGTTATGCATGTCACACCCTTGCTACCAACAAGGACATCTTACTTGCCTCTGAGTGTAACCACGGTAAAGGTGATACAGTACATAAAACATACGATGGTGGAGGAGGAAATTGTGACATAAAACATAGGATGGTGGATGCTACATAGCCTTGGTTAGTCACATGGTCATCATTGTAGGTTCATATGAAAGGCATGGAATCTTTGAAGAATACATGAACTACGTGCTATTCGTCTACACACTTCGAGAGCACCCCATGCACTAGTGTGCCACGCTACCTAAAAAATATATTCATTCTATTTCTCATCTAGTAATAGAGATAGACCATGGTTTCAATCGCTTTAAGCATAAACCACTTGACAAAGAAATTATGAAATTATGAAAAGCACCTGATGAATCCGTTGAATAGTTTCGCACACGCTTTTGTAATCTTGCATACTGATTTGATTGTGAATTTCTCAATGGAATATTTTAGTATCTTCTTCACATATCCAAAAATACATAATTCTTGAAATCACTCAAACCCTGCTAAACAAACTTTAGTGATGGAGTTGTGCAATCATAAGCAGGCATATTTTCTATCAGAAGTGACTATCTTCCTTCACCTCATCAAACAACTCTGCCACTGCAGAGTGATGTGGGAGATCTTGCACAAACATTTGTTGAACTGTCACATTCTCCCACCCTACGCACTCTTGATATCTGCATAGATTTGGCTTGCAAGCCTGTTGGTT
>APFE031040068.1:0-10110 GCA_000404065.3 Pinus taeda
AATGAATTATTTCATGTACTCCTTGGTCTATGTGATGAATATGCTTTGTTTATGAAATATTCAGGTGTTATGTAATCGTTTGCTTTGTTAGTGTATGCAGGTCTTAAAGTGAAGGAGGAGCTCATCTGGATCAGCAAGGCTGGACTGCTACACCAAGCGTTGGACCTAAGGTAAGATCGGAAAACACTTGATCTCTCATAGAATAACGTGTGTTTAGAGAAGGATTGCTCTTGTTTGGTTTGTTTGTCACTAGAGAGTCTTAGACTCCTAGGGAGGTTAGGTTTGTCCGCAAAAATAACTCTTTCCGCATGACACTATGATAAGGACTTGCATTCTAGTATCCTCTCTGTATCCTCAAGTCAGTATGTGATATAGTTGTGCTGCATTCGAAATGTAAATTTGTTTATGACTCAGATCAATCAATTTGTGTTGAATGTTGAATTTTATGTTGGTGGCTTAAATTTATGGTAGTGGACCTATTCTGTTTCCTTTTGGTTGATGCCCATCACTATGTTTATGGGAATACTCTCCATACAATTCTGAGTTTTCATACAACACAAAAATGACTAAAGATCTTTTTATTGACATAAATAAAACAATACGATTTTTATCAACACAAATGAAAATAAATACAAACCACATATATCCAAGTTTTTAAAGCTACAACTATATTTCCAAAATATAACCATCAATTGTACAAGAATCATGTACCACCCTCATAGAGCAATGAAATAGACACACCAAAGAAAAGAATTACACAGAGACAGTAGACATCTTTCACTATCGCTACTAATATATTTATCTTATCAGGGATAGTTTTAATATTCATATTGCTCTAATATGTGTCGACCTATACTAATTGTTTCAGAAAATTTCCTATCCCCATAATTATCTGCCACTTCAATATGTAGATAGTTGGTTTTAGGTGATTCCTCCATCAGCATCATCACCTTTGATTTTTTATTTTTTTTTCTTTGTTATTAGGCTAAGTCTAGTTTGGGGTCAACTTTTTTATTATATGGAAGAGAAATTTTCAACCCACAATGGTATGCTACCACTAGGATAATGTTGTCACAACTTTTGTTATAAGACTAGAAATCATTTGTGCTAAGGCCATCGAAATCATAGGAGAGCTGGGAATTCCTTTCTATCGAAGGAGATCGATAATTGATTGGTTGTAAAGCTTCATCCATTATAAAGCAGATTGTGTGTGCAATCAAAAATAAAAAATTCAAAGTGTTTCTCCCCATGATGGGTGCCATTCTTGGAGATATGTGTTGTTATTTCATGATGTCGGAAATAAGATTTATGAGGGGGCTCTGTACTCCCATAGGTGGCATTTGAAATGTAATGAAAGAGGCATTATAGGATTAGCATGGGAGATCTCTACCATGATTCAATTTTGGATGTGGTTTGTCCTTGTAACATAGCCTAATTTGCTACCTTGTTTGTTGATAATTTCCATCAACATTATTGGTGGTGGTGATGAGTTGCAAAATTGGTATTTTTTTGGCCATTGAACCACCCCTTTTTTCCTCCATTCATTCCTCCTCAACTTTCGAACCATTAAAATGTGTCTTTTGTGATCTCAAAGCTCAAGGTATAATGTTTGTTATATCTCTTTCATTTTATTGTTTAGACTAGAATTAATATATGTTTTAGAGAGGTTATGAAGTCTAACTATTATATACATATGTGATTGATTGTGATTGTGTGCAATAAGTCGAATGATTATGGCTGTGAAATATTTTGGCCATAAGTGTACAATCATTAGGTCATGTAGTCATCGCGATACAAGTGTAAAGACATGAGGGAGCCTACCAATGTGCTAGTAATTTTGCAACTTCAAATAGGAAACCTCTAATTTTGAAAACACTGAGACTAATTTACCCTTACAATAGGTACAACTTGCTATATAATACCTCATCGGATTTTTATAGTCAAATATCAATGGTTACAAGGCACCCCGACCAAGCAAAACAATCTCAGCGTAGCTTCGAGAAAGCCACATCCAGTCCATAGAGGTAGAGAAGTCTTGATATGTTTGAATGATGTCTCCCCTCATTTTATATAGTATGTGTGGAAACTTCTATGAAGTGATAGCTACCAATTTGTGCAAGTTAATATAAGCTGGTGCATATTGTTTTTTGATTTGCATTGAGTTATTTCATGTGCATTATTTCAAAGTGCTTTTGAAACCTATGTTGTGAGCTTTATAGAATCATGAGCACAGACTAAACTTGAGGAAGGTCCCACTCAAAATAAGGCTCTCTGCTACTACTTACTCTTATGTTTTTTGTTGTAATAGTTTAATGTTAGTGAAATAGCTTGTTCATATTAACACAATAATAGCTTGGCTTTGTTTTAATATTTTATGTGTGTTTTAATTTTGAAATAGGATTCATCATAGTGGATGCTAGCATAGGAATATATCATAAGGTAGATTTTTCTTTTATTTTATAACTGACAACAATTAGTAGAGTTAGGATTTATATCACTGAAGCTTGCTTGTTGGGGGATGATACCTATACCTAATTGTTGCAAAATCAAGCTACTACCAAATTGTGGCAAGCAACTACTATGGAACTAGCATGCTTCGAAATTGTATGTATTTGTCATGTCCTGTGACACAGAGCTAGGAACCTAATGAAAGGTCCAAGTTGTGTGAGGAACCATTTAGCCGAGTTGTGGGAAATCCTAAAGACTATCCCTCCTCCAAAATTGTGTCCCCATTGGTTTTTCTGATTTAGTAGCGTAGGTCATTTTAGACATGTGGTGAACCTACTTCTTCTGTATATTCCATGGAGTACCTCACATGTTTACAAACCCTACGTTGATAAAACGAATGAATAGTGTATCATGAAACTCCATAAAAATCAAATATATATACACACAACGTTAGTGGTATGAGGGGAAGTGGTAATTATTGGTGTCCATATTCATAGTTTGGTCAAAGCTATGCATCACTAGCTGGTTTCCATGGTATGGACTATCATATGTTGTTTTTATATTTTATTATTAAACTAGTAGAGGAATTCTTGTGTTGGGTTTGTTCCATTTTTTAAGTCTAATTATATTTTATATTGTTTATTCTACAAGCCAAAAATTTAGTATGGTTATTCCTCTATTGTATGCATCACAATGCCTTACATAATTTTCTTATCTTTTGGATTTTTTTCAAAGAAGAGTTAGCTCAGCTTTTATGTGCCCCTAGGAAATTGGCTATTTTCTTGTTTGTCTAGGTTGTTGTCTAGGTGGTTATCTCTCCAAGCTATGAGGTTTTTTCCATGAGTTAGGTAGCTCCTCTATTGATTTTGTAGCCTTAGTTATTTGGTTGTGTGTTTCCATTTCAGCTTTCTAGGAAATTTTCTATTGTTGGGTCAGTTCTCTCCTAGAAATATGGACTTGTTTTAGACTTGACAATATTGAATGGCAAAGGTGAATCAATATTTTGCAGTGGATCACAATTATAACTTTTTACCCTTCTAATACAATTAACTAAATCATGCATTAGTCAATTAGCAACACGTCACAAAGTGTAGCAACATATCTAATCACAATATAGTAAGCATATAACACAAGCATCAACTACGAGGAACATATAGTCGACAAGGCACATAAAACACCATCAAACACATGTGAACATAGGCTATAAGGTGAAACCCTTCTCAGAGAAAAACCACCATATGCTTGTCTTTGTTTTCATTTTAAAAATTATATTGCACATCAATATCACTGACCACCACCAATGTGCAAACCACAACTTGTAATGCATAAGAGCAACGACCCACTCTAAGCGACTACCTAATGGAAGCTGTTAGCTCCTGCTGCAGCAGGTATTCATTTTTCATGATTGGCATTTCATAGGCCAAATATGTTGTACTTTGCTTGCTGCAATGCTCCATATTTGCTCAAACAGCCTCCAAAGGAACAAGGCTACTTCAAGTTCATTCAATTGCCTTCAAATTTTGTAAAGTTGTCCCGGTATCACTACTTCTAGTTAAAGGGAGGTCCAAACAGTTTAATCGTGGTCTCCCTAGGTTTAAATTTCATGTTTTAGAATATAGAGATTGTAAGTCTGTCCAAACAGTTTAATCTTGGCAGACTCTTAGATAGGTAGAGAAACAGAAGAGTCCAATAGTTTAATCTGGGCTCTCGAAGAAATAAGGGTAGTATGTAGATAGGAAAGCATCAAAAGAAAAATGTATGATGGGTTGGCAAGTCTAAGTGCACCCCGAAGCAAAAGAAGAAAAAATGCTAGGCAAGTAGGCTGGGTAGGTAGTTCTGAGGCTGTTGAATTGCTGATCAGTTCCAAGTTTGTAGGTATCATATCATGCAGAGCATAATCAACAAAAAATTTGTAAGCAAAAGGCTCAAATGAGGTATAACTAACTCCCCTCCTCTGCTTTCCCCCGATCATAAACTATCCCCAAAAGAGGTCAAGATCTGCTTGAAACCTCTTAAGTACATCATCCTCATCACTCCAGTTGAGTAAAGATCTTCTTTACTCAAAGTTGTTCCATATCTTCTCCCGAAGTATGGTCCTACCCCCTGCAACAGCCTAAGTTCCCCTGAACTTAGCCCTTTCTTACCATCTCCACACTAACCACTAACATTATTATGTAGCTCCCTATGCTTCCCGTCCCCATATTAATATTAAGTAAATTCCCCTATGTAATATCCCTTCCCCTGGTGGAAAAATAACCATAGCAAGTCCCGGGAATTGTTAAGTTTATCAGAAACTAAGCAAGAGCCCCGACCTCCAAAACCACCTTCCAGATACTATGGACTCCTTCCTAAGTATAAAACTCCCCCGAAGTAGTCGGACCCCTTCCGAAACTTCAAAAGCCCCTCACGCCCACTTACTTAACTTTTCCCCTCAAAGCCGTTTTCGCATCGCAACCTCGCACTCTCACATTCATGTAAAACAATGCCCATCCGTTCCCCGCCGATGCGACATCGCGAAATCGGGGATCAGCGATCGCAAGCGCTGAGTGTCCAATCTGTTCACCCCTACGTCTCCGCCGATGCAATATCGCGATATCGCATATCGGCAGTCGCAAGCGCCAAATCCCCAACCCAATGATCCCCCTCTTTCCCCGCCGACGCGATATCGCGATATCGCATCAGAGTCTCTTCACCAACAGTCCATCCAATACCTCACCACGTCGCGCTGTACCAGGGACCCACAACTGACATCATCCACCGTATAGTCAATGCCATCCTTACGTCAGCAGCCAGAAAGACTGAAAAATCTTCGCGCAGGAAGAAAAGTTGCATTTCGGAGCTCCAGATCAAGAAACGGAGGTAGTTTCCGATGCGCGAATAGCGCGAAATGCTATTCGCGCATCGCTACGGGAAATACGCCATTTCGAGGAACCTTCAGGGAATCTTCTGATTGCCGAGCCCGCTACACGCCGAAAAAACCCGAAAATCGCCCAATCGTGCCAAAGGATCCGGTTTGAAGACAGCAACAGATCATTCACAGAGTTTAAAGTGTATTAGATCAAATCAGCTGGCTTCAAGCGTGTCAAAGAGTATCAGTCGACGGCGGAAACCATCAATGTAGCGGCAAAGTGTATTAGAGAATATCTTGAGCAATGACCCAAAGCAAGAGAAATTTGAATATCTTCCAGCAGATCCATAGGAGGAGAGCGAAATTACGAAGCTCTCAAATCATAATAATTGCACATTATATTCGCACCAAAGCCGAACTGCAGCCCCAAAGCACATTCACTCCAGCAGCACCGCATCTGGTCCCCAAGGGCCACCTCGTCACCTATTCTGATTCAGCTGCCCCCAGCGCAACCAAAAAGATTTACTTGCATTTATTTCCAGCAGAATTTAGATTTTTGAAGAGTTCTAAGGAAACCTGTCAAGGTCACTTGTAATGATGTCTTTCTGATATTTTGTCTATAAATACCACCTGAAGCGATATTGTGAAGGGTTAGTTGGTTGGTAGTAGTAGTTGTTGGTCAGTTTCCTTTCTAGCAATTTATCTGAGTAAAGACTCGCACTATAACTGTCATATTTTTTCATAATCAAAGATTGCTGAAAGCATGGATTGCGAAACAACTTGTTGTTTTCTCTTGGCCGAGGAATGATCACGGAATTCCTGTGTCTCTGCATGATCCAATAAGTGTTCTTCTTCCTTGTTTATTTTATGCTTTTACCATCATTCTTCCTTTCTAAGTTGTAGGAAAAAAGAATAGCTTAAGATTTGTTTCATTACACCTTAAGTTCAATTTCTACGCTTTTCGATGTTTTATTCAGAAACAATTATGAGCTAGAATTCTTAAATGCTCTGGTTTACCTTGTTTCTTTCATATATGAGTGCATGTCTTTGGAATTCTTAACTGCTCCGGGATCCCACACATCCATTTCTCCCCTTTGTCAGCGTGATGAAATGATTCTCTTTTTCCTTTCATCCCTGATGTTCATTCCGTACTTTCAGCAGACTGAGTATTGTATCCTGTGTGGCTATCCCGCTCTGTATCCCCTTGTGACCATGAAAACGCTCGCATGCCTCAATCTGTGACTCCACGCCCAATGGTTCAAAACTTATAACACCTTATTGTGCCTCTTTATTCAAGAATCCTACCTTCCTTCCAATCACAGTCAACATTCCCTTGAAGTCAGAAAGCTAGCCTAAAATCATCAACTAAGGTTGAATCTAAAGGAGAGAGCCCTCTCCGATTGCAGGTGGGCTAGAACCTGCAATCATAAGATTGGTTTTTGGTTACCTCGGCCGTATCCCTAATAGGAGCCTAGGGACAACCTGAGTGATAACATAATGGCAACTCCACTGGGGACCTCCTCAGATAAATCAATGCAATCAATCTGTAGCTCTACAGTGGAAGAAACCGACTTGTAAAAGCCTCGGTCGACCTGTATCTACGCACTCCTTTGGGGAATCACTCGCTCTGTTCATCTTTAAACCCCACTGGAGGAAGTGCTCCTATTTTTCAGAGTTTGTCACGCTTAGTTCTGATCTTTGGTGGTGGACAGAGATCAGGCATTTCAGAGTCCAGACATCCACCTGGTGACTCCACTTCAATTTCAAACAAAGGCTTCACTGAGGAATGAACCAAATGTTACAGCCAAGTACCCTATGTATTAACAAAAAAAGAGAATGACCGAATCTTGGGAAGAACTTCCGATAGAAGAAGCTTTAGAAAAATGCAGAGAAAGTTTATCAGAGTTTGAGCTTGATGACAAATTTTTCAGAAAGGTATTGTCAAAAATACCTGGTGGCAGGAATAAATTGTTCCTTGAGTTTGTCGTGGAAAAATATGAGAATGAAATTGAACTCTTGGGAGCCCAAATTCAGTGTTATGATTTTCGCAACCCTCAAGAGTTTTGCCAAAATCTTCCTCCTCCAGTTCAGCGGGAAATAGTGTTGTCTCCTGAATTACAGTTTGAGTATGATCTGGGTTCCAAGGGAAAGACAAAAGGATCAACGGCTACGGTCATTAACGACGATGTAACTGATCCTTCCAGCTCGAAGAGCCGGGAATCATGCCTGAGCTTCCTTGCCCATATTCAGCAGGGAACATTGTTGCCTGAGGACATGGGGATTCTGTGTGATCTGGCATCCAAGGGAAAGATAGAAGGATCATCTTCTAGGCTCATTACGGAAGATGCAGCTGCTCCCCTCGACCCAAAAGGTCCCAAATCATGCCGAAGTCTCCCGTCCTCAACTCAGGAGAAGATGCCGCCACCTGCTGATTCACAGACTCTGCATGATTCTATTGAAGATTCAAACGAAGCAGAGGAAGTTCCCTCACAGGGTAAGTTCATTGATCCAATCGCAGATTACATGGAACTTTGGCTTAACAAATTTTTGTTAACATGTTTTCTCAGTGAAGACCGTAAGCTTCATCGGCAAGTGAAGGAGGCCACAATTTTGGTTGTAAAAGCATATGCCCAGATGATGCTTTTGCGTTCAGAAATGATCAGTCAGTAAGATTATCTCGCTTCACAGTTGCTTAAATGGCTGCACTGGTTGTTTGATTTTACCTAACGACAAAGAAGTTGCTGGTTAGGGTAGGTAGGTAGAAGGAATAAAGCGGCCGGAGAAAATAAATTTTGAAGAGGACAGCAATAAACTAAAAATCAAGGCGTTCTGGCCTGCTGTTCTTGACTTCCCGCAAGGAGAAGCCATCCCCGAGTGGAGCCACTGTTAGCTCCTACTGCAGCAGGTATTCATTTTTCATGATTGGCATTTCACAGGCCAAATATGTTGTACTTTGCTTGCTGCAATGCTCCATATTTGCTCAAACACCCTCCAAAGGAAGAAGGCTACTTCAAGTTCATTCAATTGCCTTCAAATTTTGTAAAGTTGTCCCAGTATCGCTACTTCAAGTTAAAGGGAGGTCCAAATAGTTTAATCTTGGTCTCAATAGGTTTAAATTTCATGTTTTAGAATATAGAGATTGTAAGTCTGTCCAAACAGCTTAATCTTGCCAGACTCTTAGATAGGTAGAGAAACAGAAGAGTCCAACAGTTTAATCTGGGCTCTCGAAGAAATAAGGGTAGTATGTAGATAGGAAAGCATCAAAAGAAAAATGTATGATGGGTTGGAAAGTCTAAGTGCACCCCCAAGCAAAAGAAGAAAAAATGCTAGGCAAGTAGGATTGGTAGGTAGTTCTGAGGCTGTTGAATTGCTGATCAGTTCCAAGTTTGCAGGTATCATATCATGCAGAGCATAATCAGCAAAAAAATTGTAAGCAAAAGGCTCAAATGAGGTATAACTAACTCCCCTCCTCTGCTTTCCCCCGATCACTAACTAACATCCCCAAAAGAGGTCAAGATCTGCTTGACACCTCTTAAGTACATCATCTTCATCACTGTGGTTGAGTAAAGATCTGCTTTACTCAAAGTTGTTCCATATCTTCTCCTGAAGTATGGTCCTACCCCCTGCAACAGCCTAAGTTCCCTTGAACTTAGCGCCTTCTTACCATCTTCACACTAACCACTAACATTATTATGTAGCTCCCTATGTTTCCCGTCCTCGTATTAATATTAAGTAAATTCGCCTATGTAATATCCCTTCCCCTGGTGGAAAAATAACCATAGCAAGTCCCTGGAATTGTTTAGTTTATCAGAAACTAAGCAAGAGCCCCGACCTCCGAAACCACCTTCCAGATACTATGGACTCCTTCCTAAGTATAAAATTCCCCCGAAGTAGTCAGACCCCTTCCGAAACTTCAAAAGCCCCTCATGCCCACTTACTTAACTTTTCCCCTCAAAGTCGTTTTCGCATCGCAACCTCGCACTCTCACATTCATGCAAAACAATGCCCATCCGTTCCCCGCCGATACGACATCGCGAAATCGGAGATTGGAGATCGCAAGTGCCGAGTGTCCAATCTGTTCACCCCTCCGTCTCCGCCGATGCGATATTGCGATATCGCATATTGGCAGTCGCAAGCGCCAAATCCCCAACCCAATGATCCCCCTCTTTCCCCGCCGACGCGATATCGCGATGTCGCATCGGAGTCTCTTCACCAACAGTCCATCCAGTACCTCACCACGTCGCGCTGTACCAAGGACCCATAGCTTACGTCATCCACCGTACAGCCGATGCCATCCTTACGTCAGCAGCCAGAAAGGCCGAAAAAGCTTCGCGCAGGAAGAAAAGTCGCATTTCGGAGCTCCAGATCAAGAAACGGAGGCAGTTTTCGATGCGCGAATAGAGCGAAATGATATTCGCGCATTGCTACGGGAAATAGGCCATTTCGAGGAATCTTCAGGGAATCTTCTGATTGTCAAGCCCGCTGCACGCCGAAAAAACCCGAAAATCGCCCAATCGTGCCAAAGGATCCGGTTTGAAGACAGCAGTAGATCGTTCACAAAGTTTAAAGTGTATCAGATCAAATCAACTCGCTTCAAGCGTGTCAAAGAGTATCAATCGACGGTGGAAACCATCAATGTAGCCACAAAGTGTATTAGAGAATATCTTGAGCAGCGGCCCAAAGCAAGAGAAATTTGAATATCTTCCAGCAGATCCATAGGAGGAGAGCGAAATTACGAAGCTCTCAAATCATAATAATTGCACATTCAATTCGCACCAAAGCCGAACTGCAGCCCCAAAGCACATTCACTCCAG
>APFE031040077.1:0-11972 GCA_000404065.3 Pinus taeda
GCACCGTTCACTTTGTCTACATTGCATAAAATCTTTGAATATTGACTGTGGTTTAGGCATATGTGAATTTTTGGAGTTTTCATAGGATCGATCAGTGAGATTGGTGAGGTCTGTGTATTCTCTGTGGCGTGGTGTGCGACCTACGAGCTGAATTTGTTGACTGGTGCAGCTAGAAGTATCTTGTTGTTGTGAGAGGTCGTTGTTTGTGGATCGAATTCCAAAGTGCTTAGGCTACACATCTGTAGATTTCTGTCAACTAGCACTCAGGAGTCACGCCAGCGGCCAGAGATTCATGTGTATTTCTTCAGATGCTGAAAATCATTGCCCTATCAAAAAGAATTAGTGAAATGGGTTTGGAGATGAGTGGAAACTCTGGTATTTGTATTGTTCTGTCGGATCGCAGAGGCAATACAGAATGTTCATCCACAGATGTGGATAAAAGGCCATTGAAGCGACCTCAGTGTGGAAAAACAGAGAGAAGCGAGGGAAATGACAACGTTTCCGAAGGTAATAAATGCTCAATATATGCGTTAATAATGGCCATGAATTCAGCCTGGTGTAGTCTTGGTAGTTGTATATATTAATTGGGTCTGTCTTTTAGATTTAATGACCCATACATTAATTAATGTAGGCATACATCATCTCATGCTATACTTCATGCTTTACAATAAGGTGTGTGTGGGGGATTCTCAGGTCGAATGCCAAAGTGAGACGACAGATAGTCTCTTTTTGGATGAGCACCGAGCGGGTGATTGGTTTTGTTGTCATGGCGTCTGTTGTCTCTCTTTTTTTTCCCTTACGAGTTTACTTTCTTATTTTTTTAGTTAGGTGCAGGACCAATTATGGTAGAGAATTAAATAATTCAAATCAATGGTCTTTGGCACTTTGAAACCCTTGAACATATTATTGGTTTAATTGTATTTACATTCTGTAATGGTTTGTTGTTCTTGGCGCTTGGAAACCCTTGAACAATTACTACAAGTTACAATATGGGATCTATGTGTGTGAAATAGGTCAAGTTGTTTGATCAATTTTTGAACACATTCAGCGTGTTCAGATTATCTCTTTAGCAACTAATGGATAACCGAAAGTGAAATATTTGACAAATGGTGATTGGTCTATAGTAAGGTTCATTACTTGACAACCCTTATCGCCAAAGCCACCACAAAGCCAATTTGTCAATATTGTTTATCTTGCGAAGTTTATCAATGATGGTCCGAAGCACGCATGCATTATATGGAGTTCAAGTGACACCTCGAAGTAGTGGATGAAGAAAGAGCGATGTTTGCAATGATACCAGAATGGACTTGAGTGTTGATGAGGACTAGTGAAAAAAAACTAGTTATATTGTTGTAATATGTATTCTCTATATTGTAATTTGTGTTATTTTTAACTTTAACATATAAACATTAAGAGAGGGAAACACTTAAACATAATGCTTATTTGATAAACTTAAAATTAATTTAAAATTTGATTAAGAAAATATCTCAATTCTTATATTCATATTCATATTTGAAATTAGTTAGATCTCAATCTAACTATATATTTGTGAATAAATACAGTATTTTTCATATACAATCTGATTTTCTAGTATTTCAATTGCAGATTCTGTGCATAGAGCTCCATGCCCATTGGATCCTCAGAATCGACATTCTATTGGGACCCTATTTGTCAATATAAAATACAAATATAAAATATATGGGATGGGCGTATTACCTGCTGGCAGCCTTAGAGGTTGATTTTGATCGACAGCGTTCAATGAAGAATTGAAAAGCTGTGGCAATATTTGTACGATTTTGCCTTTGCTGCTGATCGTAGATGTTCTTTGGTTGTTCCTGCTATTAGCACTGGCACGCTTTATAATGGCTTCAGCCTGCCAAGAAAATGGCCCAAGTATTACGTCGGAAATAGAATAAAGAAAAAAAATATTAATTTTCTCAATAATTACGTTAAATTTGTTCATGCATCAAATTTGTTTTCCGGACCAAAATAAGACCTTCTCAACAGGTGTATCATAAAGATTCTTCGCTCCATTATAAAAAATAGTGAGATGAGCTGTAGACAGTTGTTCCGGTTATTTTCTTCGAACAGATTTGCCGAGATAATGCGAATAACAGATAGTTAACCGTATCTCAACATTTAAAGCTTTCACAATTATAGATTTCTTTAAAAAAGAAGTGGACTGGCAAATGTATGGACATGAAAATACATGGAATTTCGATCAGTTGGGTCGATGGAAGGCATGGTTATATTTGTTTTTGTAATAACTCTCGGGTTTGAACCGAAACTGGTGCATACTGGAAACAGTTCCAGCAATTCCGCGTGACTGATGCCTCAGATTCTCCATTAAACCCGTCAGCCTGACGATTGGCATGAGTGAAATCAACCTTCTTGTCTTCTGAAAACTCCATAGAAGTAAGCAACTCAAGAAGACAAATTTATGGAAAGAAAGCATATTGTACTGGTCCATCTGAAAATGTGACGGAAAAAAAGGATTCAAGGTCTTCGCAAAGGAAGCATAGATCTCGGCTTTGGGTTCGCAGGATTTCTGAACGCTTTAAAAATCAAAAGCCACTGACGCACTTGGCGACATGGCTTGCAAACTCAATCGTTTCCACAAATCACCGAATTTCCAGCGCAATCTTCCTTTTCTCGACGTCCTGTTATTTCAAGTGATCGATCAAAGCTCCGATTAAATGTAGACTTTTTGTCTTGCTCCTTTGTATTGTGTTTATCAGAAATAATAAATTAGCATTGGTATCTGATGTTGCAAAGAAAACGCGGTAAGGTAAGCCAATAGAAAATGAACTAGTAGCTTGAAGTGTCTTGTAAAATCAATGCAATCTCTGCACAACATTATAATGTTTCAAAATGATATATTTACAAAGTTGAAGATCATTTAGTCAACATTTATTACTACTAAAAATAACAATATAAAGTCCTGGAAAATAGGCTTTGATCACCCTATGAGGATACAAATAATAATGTTGAGGTACATTTGAGATAATTTCACAAAATGGCTGCTGAAGATGCAATATCCACTTGCAAAAATTAAATTAACCTGAATAAGCATAGAGGAAGAGTGGGTTATGTAGATGGAAAAATTGAGAAGCCCAAGATCATAAAATGGAGAAATAAACTTCAAATAACAATGTTAAATTGACCCTGATTTTCTTAATACAACCATGACCATAAACAACAATGGTGTGATACACTCCATTCCTAGATCTCACTATAATATTTTATACAGAACCTTTGTGCCCATTTTCACTGAAGAAAAAATCATTACATATAATAAGGTGACAATAAGACAAAGATATGATAGATATGAAATGGGAAATAACCAATAATTGGCCACAAGACTAAAATAGCTATGATATTAAATTTGACAAATAAACTTCTAACTATAATAACAGTTCAATGAATTGAAAAGGAGCTCTACAAAATCTAGAAATAGATGTTGACTTATGAACTTCCATTTAATAAAAATATCCTATTTACGTTAAGAACTTGTAAAATTACGGAATCAAGTTGTAGGTGGAATTTACCTGCATTGCTTCCCCCTCCTTATCACTAGATTTTGGGCCTTTCATTGGTCCTTCTTCACCAAAAATCTTTCCCTCATCCATAGCAATTTTCTGATTTGTTTCTTTCTTTGTTCTCACTTTAGCCTTTGCTAATAGATACAAAACAATAGTTGGCATTTTTATTGTAGAAGTTGTTTTTGGAGGTGTTGTAGGATGAAGATACTCAAATAATGAGGGCGTGGCGTGTGAAAGAAACTTAAATTTTGGCTAAAGAACCTTTGTGCCCATTTTCGTTGAAGAAAAAACCATTACATATAATAAGGTGGCAATAAGACAAAGATATCATAGATATGAAATGGGAAATAAGCAATAGGTTGTGACAAGACTAAAATAGCTATGATATGAAATTTGACAAATAACTTTCTAACTATAATAATAGGTCAATTAAAGTTAAAGAAGCTCTACAACGGGTAGAAAGAGATGTTGACTTATGAACAACCATTTAATAAAAAAATTACCATTTATGTTAAGAACTTGTAAAAATAAAAAATTACCATTTATGTTAAGAACTTGTAAAAATATGGAATCGCAGGTGGAAATTACCCGCATTGCGTCCCCTTCTTATCACTAGATTTTGGGCCAATTTTTTGGGATTTTTACCCCGACAAACTTCATGTCCATTTGAATATGTTCAAAAAATGCAAAAATACAGAAGATGATCTAAACATGATACTATCATTTAATATTCGGTGTGCACCCTGCATTTCATTTAATATTCGGTGTGCACCCTGCATTTAATTTCAGTCTCCTTTTATAGTATGGGTATTAACCTATTTGTGATAACATAGTTTCTTGAGCTCTCCCAACCGCGTTTTAAATTTATTTCTTTTGTTTCCAAACACGCATCTTGCTACCTGAGTTGTCTCATCTTCATGGGATTTCCCAATTGTTTTTTGCAAAAAGTACGCATGACACAAAATTATGGAGCAACTTTAAGAAGATATTTCATAACAGTAACATTATTACTTCAAAATGAATGTCTGTCAGTAGTTAGTGGCTTCTGAGATTTATTATATTTGACATGAAATACATCTATGATATACAATAAGAATTCAAAAGGCTAGAATACCAACACTATGCGAGCCCTATTATGACCAGCGTTTGCAACAAATCTTTAGGGCACCTCGTAAAAGTAAAAAAAATTGATCTCTATTATAGTAAGATTACAAGATTAATTTCCTTGATGATTTGATTGGTCTTAGCTGAGAACCCTGGATGAATTCCAAGCTAAAATCAGGATTTGAAGCGATAAGCACAAAAGGATGAAATTTTAAATGTTGACGATTTAAAAAACATAAAAATATATTCTATATAATGAAAGCGATTTCACAATGGTAGTTCCCTTTTAGCATATTATATATAACACTTATATTTCATCTTCGGTAGTTCCCTTTTAGCACATTATATATAACACCTACATTTCATCTTTGTCATATCCTCGTCGGTCTTGGGTCAGTGTTCATTCAATACACTTCTTCAAGTATAAAGATAAGTATTCTCTTACATTGAGAATGTCTGAAGATCGTTTGAGACGAAACCGTAATGGACCTTGCAATTATCAAAACATTCCTTTTTCTCCATCTTGGAATGATCATGAAAAGAAGTGGATGGAAATGGAGGGCGCGACCCCTCTTTTCCATTGTTCATAATCTGCATAAATGGAAAGGAAATCGCCACAAATAAGAACCAGATATGAGATAAATAAAAAAACACTATCTCTTGTGAACTAAGACGTGTACCCACGTCACAAGTTGCCTCAAAATCAATCACAACGAAGTACTGAAAATCTTGGAGTTGAAGTTCCTGGGTATTCCCTTGAGGATGCAGTTTGAAAGGTAGTTGCAGTTCCGGGGCATTCCCTTGAGGTTTTAGTTTAAAAGGTACATTCTGAAGACTGCTTCCTGGTGGCACCATGTAGTCCCAATTCCTTTGACTAATAAGTCCCTGCTTCAATGTATGTGCTGGGTATGTATGAAAACTGAAAGCTTGTGGAAAGTACACAGGGGCATCTGGTACACTCAAAGATATTGCCTTTATATAACCTTCATTGAAAGGTAGTACATATCCATGGGGATTTAGTACACTGTCAGAATCTGGTATGCCACATGAAAACAAATCTCTCTCTCTTTATTGCTGTGCAAACTCCAGCAGTGCCATAAAAGTTAAAACCTGCAATTCTATTTGGTGACCACATTATAGGAACCTCGTGGTTCCTTATAATTTGTTCTGCATTATCATGGAGAAAAAGTTAGAACACATCAACCAGAAAAACAATTATTTAATATTGTATATTCCTAAGTCTAACCTAGTGACCTATCATATCTTTATGTTTAGGCTTGTAGATGGGAGTTTGGGTATCACATCCTTTTGATTTTTGTTAGTCTGCTTCTGTGGGCTATTTTGCATTCTCAAATTTGGATTTTGAAGGTGTTTTTTTGGCAATTCTGGCTTTCCTCAGAGTGCTACTCGGTCTGGCAATTAGAGAACTCTGGGCTTGTCTCTTACTCAAGCCTGGAAAACTTTGACTTATCCTTTTATATTTGTTTTCTCAAGGGATTCCTTTTGGATGTTTGCCATGTATACTCCATTAGGGCAATTATGGGAGCTTTGGGATATGGATTACCAGGAAGTTCCGTAAATGCACAAAGTTTTGTGAAGGCATGAAGACTTCATTAACAACAATAGGACATCTATATTCTTGGTAACATCTAAGCCCATGAAAAATGAGCACCAATGAATTAGAATAAAATGGCTATTAGATAAAAATAAAAACAATACAATGCCAGAATCTCACAAAAGAAATAATAAAAAGAATTTGACTCTTGCAACACTTGCCAACTTCTGTTTTCCATTTTGACTGTAAATGAAGATTATAGAAGTGCTCAGAACCACTTATGTTGCATGCTTCAAGACATCCTAAATTAAAACCTAGGTTAACAAAGAAAATCCTCCATAAGCTGCATACATATGATAAGTCAGTGCTCCAAGTACTCTGGATGTAACAAATTTAAGGATGTTCAATTTGAACTGGTGATTTTTGGCAAATTTTTAAAATCGTGAGAGACCTAATTATAAATTACAATTTACTTGCATCAACCTGCAGCATCGTACATTGGATGCAAAGAGGTACACCTTAAAAATCAAATAACTACAAAGCTTTAAACAGTCTGCAGTAAAACGACATGCATCTTAAGCTCCACTAGCCAGAGCTAGCCACAGACTTGACAATCCATACATTCAACCTACTATCCATCACGAGTTTACATAAGAAAATAACTTATATAAATATAAACTGTGTGAAAAGCCTCCCATCAAAATTGGGAACAAAAACTGTAACTTAATTTGATAAAATTAACTTCTGAAATATAGGCTCAATCTTAATAGTTACTGTCTCAAGCAGAGCAATCAATCTGCTAACTTATGCAAAAACAAGCAGAACTTTTGAGAGTGCACACCGTGAAAACTTTGGTTGGCAGAATGAGGGTATTAGCGCATAAGACACAAAATAGTCATTATTTGCAATTATTTACCCACTAGACATGATCATAATCAGGAATTTCTAAATTTGCTAAGGCTCCTCACCTGAAAAGCGATTATACATGACATAAAAATGACTTGAAGTATGAGATGATGGCACGAGTCCGGACACTACTAGTAATGTTCAAGCAATCCTGTGGAAGTAAGTGTGATTGACAGTTTTAGAATAGGGCAAGCAACAATACTAAAATCAAATTACCAAATGTGCCTCAAATTATGGACAAGGAGGCTGCTCTTTCACTCTATAGGGGACAGGGCAACTAGGGTAAAGTACAATTTCAACTAAAGGAGGATCTGGTTATGATGGGTGCCTGATACATTTGCTTTCTAATCCTAACGTACTCATCCTAGTCTATAGTATATCATGTATTTTTTAAATGTATTATATTAAATTGCATTAGCAGATTTCGATGTTGAACAATGGATGTATGTCAAACCATGCACCAGGCCTCAACTTCTCCAATGGCAGGAAGCAGACTGGGCAAGGTGAAAGTTTGGTTGATTTTGACCAAAATATGCCCATGTCATAGCAGTAGCTTAGCCAAAGGAAGTGCATCAGGTTAATGGTTTGCCCTTGAGCAATGTTGCTCAAAGTAGGGATGAAGCGCGTTTGTTTTTTGGAAGCAAAGTGTTGGAAGTGTTATTTTCCAAAAATCGTCAGAAGTGAAGCGTCTTGTGTGTGTGTGTGTATATATATTATATATTTGCATTTATACTAAAAAAACATCCAAAATGCCAAATTAGTTGTAGAAGATATGAAAACATGCATATTTGTACATAAATCAAGATAATTATGGCATCCATTGTACATCAATGATTAATTATTTAAGAATCAACCATCTAGAATCTAGATTCCTCTCCTCTTGTCTAGTTTTTGCCTCTAGTTCAATTCTCTAGGGATATTAGTCAACACTGCCCAATTTTGATCAAACGTCTTAATCCAAGCCTTATAATATGGTAGAGAAAGCTTAACGTGTGTGATCAATGATTTTGACTTGAGTGAAGGGTACACTTTTGCTAAGGCCATGGCAAAGGGGTTCAACAATCAACACCAAACACTGGGATACATATAGGGCTTGGTGCTCTTGATTAAATGCCAATCACCTATCCTCACACATGATATAATCTAATGAAATGCCACAATCCCGTTGATCCTGAAATCCCAAAAACTGTTAAGTCTGCTAAATTTTGAATGGGTTATGAAATTCTATATTCTCCATATGAAGTCTGATGAGGTTGGAAACACTCTCAAACATAGTGAGTCATTTCATGGTAATGTTAAAAATTTCTAATCAAGTTTAAAAGGAGGCAATTACAAAAAGAGCTATTATATTAGTAGACATGTATCTAATCCCATGTCAATAACACTATATCATGGGGCCAAATGCCTGGAAGAAAAACAGCTACACTTTGGCAAAGTACTAAGACCATACTAAGGCAACAAACTGCACACCTATTTTTCAATCATGTTTGAGTGAATTTCAAACTACTAACACCCACTGAATATGACAGAAACAACAAAATTCTATGACATCTTTGGAAATGCATTACGGCCATTAATAAACACCAATTTGAAAAGGGGCACAACCTTCATCTTCTAAATTCCAACACATGAAAAAATATAAGTGGCCAATAGGACCTTATACGACTATAGTGTGATTGCTAAGAATGTACGACCATCAACATTTGACGATAGAAGATGATCAATTCTTATATTTTTAGCATAGAATAGATTGATCCATCGCTCCACTAATAAATTGTCCTTTCAGCTTTGAGGCATGCATGAGATTCCAGAGTAGAAAGTACTTTGGCTAGATGGTAGAAACAACAAAAGAAAGTTACTCAGTGACAAGCTGAAAAGTTCATCAAGCATATCAACAAAATGCATCGATGGGTGGAAGTGGGCATTGCAGACTCAGAAGTATAAGGAATCTCTTGATAAGCAACGAGTCAACCACAATATTAAGCCAAAGGAAAAGAATGGATGAAGGGATATAATTTTAAATTGAAAACAAACTAATATGGACTATTTCAAACTCTGAAGCAAAGTGGTAAAAGTGCCTTCAAATTGGATCTATCAGAGTACATAGTCATTCTTCCATTTTGTTTAGTGTGGATAAACTAATTGTTTTGAACCATCAATGTTAGAAGTATCAACCTTTCGAGAAAGACACCATTCTACAAGTCAGGGAGAATGAACCAAGAACAACATGCAATAAATACACTAGATTTGAAGACAAGGACAACTCCATTGAACTAGCAAGTGGTTTCTTGAAGACCAACTCAAGTCTCAAAAGCAATTCCCTCATTTGGTAGACCAGATGATGGAGGAACACTATCCTCAAAAACGAGAGGTTTGATCTCTCCCTGATTGACGTGAACAAGTTCACCAGCTGACCTCAACAGTGAGCTGACATAACCATGCCTTCCTTCTAGACATTTGCAATTAGAAATTCCCATTGACCAATGAATGTAATATTAAGAAACATTGTCTACTATCTTCTCCCTCTTTTCGTATTTTTGGATTGAATGTTATCTATAACAGTGACGATAATCCCTTTGTACTCTTAATCACAACTACTCTGATTAATCGCGATTGGAATATCTCACATCTATTCAAAAGAGGCAGGGGAACTAAATGTGGTTGCATATTCTCTCATCTTCAACCTCCCCGTTCTCTTCACCCCCCGAAGATGTCATTATCAGGAATGATATCTAAAAATCTCCATTCTAACTTTTAGGTTGCCCATTTTAGGCTTCTTAGTCTTATGTTGACTTCACACTTCGAGAAGATCCTTCAAATCCATGCCAGCCATATAGTTCATCTCAATGATCCTCAACGTCAGGGCATGTTCTCAAAAGTAGAAAGCAAAGACTACCCATCACATTTGTTGTGAGGAATGGGTATGTAAGCTTTTGACCCTTATGGAAGGCAGAGAATAAAAATAATTTTATCTTTTTTAAGTTCTCAATCTATTATATCAGGACGCAATATGATTTCCATTCCAAGGATTCGAGGGAGTTTCCATCCATGTTTTACAAATACTTTGATTGGAGATGTTTCAATTTGCTCCTCATAGAGGTGGTCACCTTGAAAACTCTCTTGAGTACAATGAAAACTGCATATATTATTTTTTTACTCCCTACAATGAACGATGATTGCATGGCCGCTGCTACTACAGATATTACACTGATATTCATGACAACAGTCGTAGAACCACTAGACATTACCCTTTCACAGTAATTACCCAGAAGTAAACCTGTATTTGGAGACCCAATCTGTAGAGAGGAATAGGCCCCACTCAGTTTCCATTCCGTCGTAGATGACCATGATGTGATCATATTACCTCCTCTACGTCTTCTTGGAGGAATTTTCAATTGAGGCAATTCAAGTCATTGGAAAAAACAGACTTCCTGTGGCCTTTATATGGTGAGAACTAGTTACCTAGCTCTAAATAGACATAGTGGTTCTAAAGAAGTTTCACTGTTTAAAGAAATCATGATGAAATTCCATGGCTACGCATAGTCATCCTAAAGCAATACTAAGAGGGCTGACCTCCTAGGAATGAGTGCTATTTTCTTTTCATTTGATTATGATTTTTCCCTGAGGGCTTAAACATAATACTATGTTTATTTTAGGCACACACATTTCACCACGTCTTCGGACCCAACCACTTACAAATTTCAGATCATCACGTTGTAGAGTCTAGTGATGCTCATCATACAACACAGCTAGTGGGATGCGGTCATTCTGGTTCCTCTGCAGACCATGATCCAGGCTACATATTTTCTCAATTTGTACCAAATTTTGATTTATGATAAAATGACATGATGACTGAACTTGTGGGTGGCTGATACTCCCTCAGCATAAGAAGAAGCCTAATTATTTAAAATTCTCGTCAAACGAAAAAATAGCAAAAGCATTTCTGCATGATCTACAAGGGGCAAAATCAGAGAACATGACACTCCAAACATCAATCGGAGCCCATAAACGTTTCAATGGAGAAATACCATGGGAATTGGGCAACTAGAGCGGCATTTCAATGAATTCATTTTACCAAAATCAACTCACAGGATGCATACCCTCATGAAAATAAAACCCAAGAGAGTACTGTTGATGTCTCTACTGATCAAAGAATTACATACCTGAATATTTTCACCTGGGAGCAAATATTTCAGAATTGAAATGAGAGAATTCATTTCTTTACGCCGATGTCTTTTAGTCATTTTATGCTTCCTTTTGTTAGACAGGACCAAACCTCGAAAATTCCCATCATTTGGACGATTAGAACTATAGAATGCGGTCTTTAGAATATGAATCGAAAAACTAGAATGACTGGATGTGGTTGCAGAGTTGCAGCCATCGACAAAATTACATAGGAGGGGTGATGGGTATCCATGACGCCACGCTGTTTGCAGGCTTGCCGCCAATGTCAAGAAAACGTCCATTGTGAACAAGAACTTTTCATCTGGCTGCTATGCCTCTTGATCTGATCAAAGCCTCAGAGAAGCCACTACAGGTAGAGATCCCAACAGACAATCCAAATATTTTCGAAACCGATTCAAATTAAATTGGTATTTGATGATGGTCAGGATCAACGATCAAATTTCATTTAATCGTCTAACACTACAAATCCACGGTCAACAATAGGACACGGCGTCAGCTGGGGCAATTCATTTCAAAGGGAAACACCTTATGGCGTAAATATAAAATACTAAATCGGCAAATGCATGCAGAATTATTTAATATATTGATTTTTAAATAATTTTAAATTTTTAAAAATACTTTTTATCTTTTTCTAGAAATTGGAGGATGAAGTGTTCTGTTAAAAAAATCTAGAATCATGG
>APFE031040092.1:0-44397 GCA_000404065.3 Pinus taeda
ATGTATGTGCAATGTATGTGCTAAGAGTCTTTGTCACTCATTTAATTCCTAGGTTAATATGAGTTATCGAAATGCATATGTTTTTCTATAGTAATGTAACTTATCCAAAATAAAATCAATTCTTCTTTACTTGCTTGAATAATGATCACACTCACACTTTCTTCAAATAAAATCACTCTTTCTCTTAAAATCACACTTTCTTAATTATGAAAATTAACTCTTGAAAACCATAATTGTTTAAATGCAAATCACACTTAAAGCCACACTTGCTTAAATATGAATCGCACTTGCACTTAAATCAAATAAATCTCTACAATCACATTTAAATAAACCTATTCTAACTTAAAGAAGTATTAGTTTTGTATTCAAAAATCACTACAATGTAAAGCTTATACTCTTATTTCTATGTTAGATTGTACTCTATCCATGTGCATGTGGAATCCATTTTTGTGTTAACAATAAAATGATTAGTAGAAGAAATCTCAAACTTGTATCTAAGAATCAAAACTTCATTACTCAAATGAGTTGACAGAAATATATAGGAAATATAAATTAAAATATTAATTGTTAATGAATGAATACCTTACTATCTCAAGGGGGGCCTCCTATGAGAAGTAGGTAGCAATATCAATATTTCACAATTTCACTATCCATGCATTAATATCACACAATAGAATGGAATCGAAACAATTTTTATGTATAAAAAACAGAGTGCTTACAAATAAAAATCAAGTCTTTTTAAACCATGTTGAATGACAAATTTATAAAACCCTTACGCAATTAATGTTTTTAGAGATTCATGCCTATGCTAATTAACATTGGCTATAATTAACTAAAGAGATAAGATATCATAACCTTGCTCATGATTTTCTATCAAAACAACAAATCATGAGGTGGAAAATCTACATCTCGCTCGCTTGATTCACCTTTCACGATGGTTGACTTATCCTTTGACCTAACTGATAGAGTGCCTTCTTCATCAATCCATCTTCTGCAAATATGAGAAAATCATTCTCGTAGTTAATTGTTAACTACCCATGTGCCATGTTTCCTGCCTGAGGCTCTACAACCTATCAAACCTTGGACATAGTTGCGGAAGCATTCATCAGCTACAAAATCATTGTAATTCGGTAGCTCAAGTGGATATTAAGTTAAATAATAAATATGATTGGCATTTATGAAATATAAGATGATTATGTACTTGCTATACTTTCAACCTTGTAAATTGATACCCAAATTGTAGTTATGAAGGTCAAAAAGCAAGGATTAGATTGAAAAAGGGTTGTCAAAAAGAAGCAATTCTGGGGTTCAACATTTTCCATAAAACTTAAAATGTCAAGCATGAAAGGAAAATAACACTTATCATATTTTGAATTGACAAGCGGAATTTTTTTAAAATTATATGCCCAATAAGAAGGATGATATTAAACATTTAACAATGTTGTAAGTAGTGTGTTCCATTATCAATGCAGGGGATTGTGCAACAATGGCACTGCTCTAGCTACAATGGCACTAGTCTAAATGTTGGAAAAAATCAAGCATTCCAAGGGTTTTTAAGGGCGCTAAATCCATTTATTGGCTAGAAGAAACTTTTAAACAAAATTAATTCATGATATTTCCAAAAAGCGTTTCGCTAATTCCAACATAAAATATAAAATGTCAAATAGCTAGATTACTCCTCCTACAATGGGGAGGTTAGGAAAATTCTAGTTTCTAAGTTGCCTCCACCATACATACCTCCCTTGGCCTTCGTCTAGGTCATTTTTCTTTCTAGTATCAACTTCATCACTTCAATTAGCAAGGAGATGGAAGCCAAAAATGAGAGCACAACAACAGAAAATGGAAATGGAATGAGATTTACTACAGACGTTGAACATGGCCACTGGCATAGTGTCTCTGAATAAGATAGACAATGATTTCTATGGTATAGTATTGGTAAAAGCTAGTTTTGATTTTAATGTTGGCCTAGTGAATGTGAGAAATATGGTTGTCATTTTAGTAGATGAGGATTTCTATATTTTCTAAAATTACGCAAGACAAAATACCTACAAAAAGAATGAGTTATATCTTAGGGTTTTTTCTAAAACTAATCCTCTTATTACACTAACATGCATGACATTTTTCATAATAATCTCTATGATTTTTTTTAATTAAATTGATCGTTCGGGTTTGACATTGAAGGAATATTCTTATTTGTATACAAAAATGGATGTTTGAGATTTATCTCACACCATCAACTTGTGTGTTTCTTATATTTTCCTTTTCAATTAAATTTATGAATTGCCCACTTGGATTCATTATAGATAATTTTGTTTAAATTGACATTTTCCAATTGAAGTATCAATTGACAGGTTTCGTTTCCACTTACTCGATCAGAATTATTGTCCATCATATCATTTTAATTAACAAGTTTCAATTCAGGTTTTGTGTCCACTTGTCTTATTGGAATTGTTACCGATTGGTAGGTTTCAATTCAGGATTCAATTGAGACTAATGTTTTCTAGGGATTAATTTCACTCTGAATATATTTAAATATTAGGGTTAGGGTTGGGGGAAACATCATTCTTTTGATGGTTGGATTAATCCTGGATTGCACACAAGAAAACTTACTCAATTGTTTCCATTAGTTCAGGTTATATGCACCATTTTCATAGTTTATATTTTATTGTCATTGTTTCACCTGCTACATTGTTGTGTTGATTGAATCCATAGTGTGTTCATTGATTTCCACACAAGATTTAATTTGATTTGATTTTATATAACCTATCGTATAAGATTTAATTTTATTAATATATCAGTGTCACTATAACATGTTGCAATTGGGAATGATTCTTGCGGATTTTGGGTTGGGAATTGACCTTGATACCTTCCATTAGCAAGGTGCTTTTAACCATGGGAATTGTGGCAATTAAATTAACCCTCAAGGATAATAAATATTAATGTTACTATTAATATTAATACTAATATATTACCCGGATGCGGGTGCATTAACCACGTATTAATGCCATTACTAAAAAGGACGGCAGCTGGCGTCACGACCAGCAGTTCTTGGCGGTTAAAGGCAGGCAAAACTCAGGCATTCAAGGCTCTGAGTAATGGCGGACCGGGCTTGGCAGTAATGGCGCTGAGCAGGAGAATTAATGAATTGCAAGGACATCATTCCCGGATGGCGTGCCTCAATCAGGGCATAAAAGAGATGCACCTCGGCGGATATGGCACAGAGGCATGCTTCAGGTGGTCAATTAGGCTGAGTTCCAGGGCAGCGAACAGCGCATGGGAGCCTCCCTGGGTCAGGTATATGTTCGTTGGTTCTGGAATGTTAAGAGGGTCCGTTGGGTCTGAACCTGTTTCATTAAGTTTATTCCCGTGTCTGAATACTGTTGTCGTATGTTTCATTAAGTTCATTCTCTGTGTCTATGTCTGGCACAAGAATTTCGTGTTGCTTGTCATTGTTTGGGGTCTAGGCATAGCGTATCTGGTCAGTACCGGGCGAGAGCTGTGGGTTTTATCAGTTAATAATTGGGTTATGTTGGAAGGCATCTGGTCTTGGAGTGTCTGGTCTTTAGCCTGCAATTGGTTGTTCATCTCCCAAATTCAAAGTCTCTGTTTGGACATTCACCACCTGAATTTCACCATGCCTCGACAACGTGGAATCCCCAGACGTGGAAGTAATACTGGGTCAAGGGGAGGTTCTTGTAGTCGTGGAGGCTCTGTCCCGCAATGCTTAGAGCCTTTAGCTTCTGTCCCGCCCCCCTCACCACCCTCCGACAGTTCTGGTCCCTCTCTCACCAGTTCTTTCCATTCAGCTCGTTTTAAGTTTCGCAGCAAGCTGAACAAGCCGCTCATCTCTGCTATTGTAACGGTGCTCTTTTCGGAGGAGGAGGAAGAGCCAGAATTAGAAGAAGAGCCTGCTAGTTTGGAAGAAACATCCAGGGAGCAGGCTCACTCCCATACTTCTAGTGCTCTTCAAGGAAGCCCAATTGGGGATGTCCTCAACGATTTGGGGATTTTGTGCGACGATGGCCAGCAGGATATCTCTCATCACCAGCCTTCATCTTCACAGGAGCCCGTTATGGAATGTGAGCCTGCAAGCACCTCGGGGAACCTCCTCAGCCTTGTTCTCCCTCCAGGACGCAGCGCGATGGATGTAGAAGACAACCTCATGGTTACTTGGGTCAACCAAGCACGCGAGAAGGATGTCGGCTCTCCTCAGTAGGATTAAGAGCTTCATGGTTTCAATGACTTTTCCGAAAGCGAACTTCGGTGGTTTGTTCTTGGTATGCGTTTTCCTAATTTGCATGGTCTATTTTCTCAATGGCATGAGATTTACAGTCTACAGGTTTTTTGAGTCTCAATGGAAATGTAATAGCCCTTCTAAAGGTAAATATTTTTGTAAGGGATCAGGTTATTATGCAGCCTCACCCTGATCTAGCTCAGCGCAGAGATGAATTTTCTAAAAAACACCAGTTTGCCTATGGTTCTGATAGTTAACTATGTAAAAGTCAGGCATCGGGACACCTGCAATATTTTTTTTGGTAGAGGGCAGGCTACAGCCCCCTCAAAGGTTCAAACCTCTCTGTAAATATTTCCCTCTTTTTTATTAATTAGAATAGTCTTTATGAGAAAAAAATATTAATATAATTATTAATTTCATTTATTAATATTTATATTAGTTTAATTGTGATAATTTAAATTACTAAAAAATTATTAAATTTTTAAGTTATTTATTAATAAAACATATTTTTTTAATATTATATTATAACTATTAATGTTATCTTCATCTTCATCTTCATTTTATTTTCAATTAAGTAGTATTATATAACCATAAATGATGTGTAATAATATTCTTCTATTAATATGAATAAGTGTAATTAAGGTATTTTTTTAATATTGTAATATCTGAGAAATATTATCTTTAATAATTAATTTATCAATAATAAGATTCTCAATATATAAGTATTAATATTAATCTTAATACTAATAATTATTGTTTGTATTAATATTTAATATGAATAGGCGTTAATGCAAGATCTATTGTTTCAATTCTTTACACATTTTTCTTAAAATGTTGTTTTTTTTTTTTAAATTTTAGTACTACTAATGTGGCCAACCATAGTGATACAATCATTAACCATATTCATTGACAGTCAAAACATAGTCAGCAATGTTTAAACATGGTGAACATGGACAACTATAGTCAACTATGGTCAACCATACTCAAATAATTGTTAAACATAGTCAGTCATAGTCAAAACATAGTCTGTGGTGTTTAAATAGGGTGAATATGGAAAATCATAGTCAAGTATGGTTAACCATGGTCAAAGAATCATTAACCATAGTCAAAACATGATTGGTGATATTTTAGAATAGTCACAAATGTTCAATCATAATCAATTATAGTCAAACATTATTAACCTTAGTCAACTAAAGTCATCCTTGGTTAGTCACAATCAAGATTTAAAAATGATTTATAATAATATATTAATAATATTAATATTGTGACATTGGAATGGTACAACACCGCAATTCGACATACATTATAGCAGTGTTACATTGCATTGCAACTTATTACAAAATTAGTCAATAATATTTACTAATTTGGTTGACTATGCTTGACTCTATTTGATAGTCAACACCCTTCAGTTTTGATCGAACTTAATTGGCTATTATTATTATTGAGTAATATTAATATTCAAACATAGTCAACCACATTAGTCAAAGAAAGTCAACCTTCATAGTGAATATTTAAATAATAGATGATGATCAAACTTGGTAAAACCTATGTTTGTCATATTTAACAATACTTAACCTTTTTCACTCACAATTGTCCTCAATAAATATTACTCAACCATTTTCACTTATAGTGAAACCACATTAGTCAATTATAATAAACCACATTAGTGAACATAGTGAACCATTTGTTTCCCAACTAAACCTATTAAGAAAAAAAGAAATGTTAATTACAAAGTTAAGACAGAGTCCCAGTAGGTTAGTAGTAAGTTAGTATCATGTTTCCTTAGGCCATAGTTAGGATCCATCAACATAATTCTTTCAGGGAGTATTATGTGAGCACTAAGCACCTTGCATTGAGCCGAGAGGTTCATTCTATAGCCTAGTGTGAAGGCGACGTGTAAGTATGTTTGTACATGTTAAAATAAAAGTTAAATTCTCTAAATAGAAAAGCAATATCGACTATAATAAAAAAGAAAAAAAAATATATGTTATGCATATTTAATTAGTTGTTTATATGACCTTCATGTAAAGTAATTAGAAGTAAACAAAAGAATATGTGAGTGAGACATTTAAATCTTATACTTTCTAAAATTATTTTAACAAGTGATATCAACTTCATATATATCTATCTATTAAAAAATGTCCAAAGAAAACATGTTAATGTTGTATAGAATAAAATATCAAATATGGGTTATGAATAAAATATTTTAGTATGAATTAATATTGATGAAGAAAAATAGTTTAATGCGGGATGATAAAATAGGTCAATGCAAATATTATGTAATCTCTATAGCATTCCAAAATATAATTAAACAATCAAAGATTACACATTGTTTTTTTCCATTCTAAAATAAGCTTGCACTTGAAGAAATTTGATCCCCAGCACATGTTAGATACATGATTAAAATGGATCTATGTTGGTTAAAAAAACCATTGAGGTGTACACTTATAAAATGAAATGAATATAAATTCGCGTTGTGTGACCTTTTTTACTTTTAAGTATTTATTAAATATTATGCAATATTATTTGCATAATTACGCTTAAAAGTGTTTTCTCTGCCAGCTTGAGGTGAGTAGAAATTTCTCACTCCATCCCATCAAAAGTTTTTATTTTCTTCCTGCTCCTTAAAATTAAGAATCAAGAATTGATATGTGGCCAGTCGAGTGAAGAACGACCGAATCAAGTGAAAAACATCCGCGCACATCCGCCACTGCATACGTCAGCAACATCATCAGTATATTGTACGCCATATCCGCCACTATATAACACACTATTTCTTGGTTGATATTGTTCATGTATACCGGTTCTAGATTTGTTTCCATCCAATAAGTCTCTGAATCCCCTTGCCAGTTGCTCAAAAACCCCCTTCAAATATTTCCCCAAATATCTACTCCAATCCAATCCAAAACTCAGAAAATAAAGTTTTCCAATTGCAATTCGATATTTTTATTTTCCCCTGAGAGGCCAGACACGACATGCACATGTATATACTCCAATCTAAAATCCAGAAAATCGAGTTTTCCAATAGTCATTCAAATTTTTTATTTTCCCCTGAGAGGTCATAGACGACATGAAAACAACCCCTATTAAGTTCTGGTAAATCACTTCGACCAAATTGTTGGGTATTTTTTTTTGCTTCTATGTTTGTGATGGATAAATACCAAAACCATAAAATATAAATCACAGAGGCAATGCTCTGTTTCCTTTGCTCCAAGATCTTTTACACAGAGAAGTTTTTTTTAAAAACAATTACACAGGACAGAGTATTTCACCACCATAAAATTTCCATTCATTAAACAAAAACATTTACATATTCATCCTCTTTCACTCAGAGGGATTCACCAAAACATTTTCACAAGATTTACTCTGCCTCCTATGAAATTTTACACCACTGTGTGTAAATATTTCATTTACATTCACTGCTGTGTGAAAACAAAACTTACAGGGAGTTACAGATTTACCTTTTCACCTGTGTGAAACAATCCATGGATTTGAAACAAAACAAGCCACTGGTTTTCATTTACTTCTCCTCTTGCACTGCTGTGCAATCTTACAGTACAAAACAAAATTTACCCTGCTACATAAAAATCACTTTTACATTACAGACCCAAAATATCTATGCACTTCTGTGCATTCCCTGTAATACAAAATTCACCGTTTGTATATTTTTCATTCGCTGCTGCGAAAATCACATTTCATATCTCACTGTGTGAGATTCACAAATTTTTTTCATATGCCGCGGACCCCCTGTCTCACCTTTTTTTACATATGCAAAATTACCACAAATACAGTCCCCGTGCGTTTTTTTTCGCATAACAAAAATGGGTCAACACTATATTCAATACATATGCCAAAGTAATAAAATAAAACTTACCTTACATTTTCGCCCATGCTCCTATTAACTTCGCCGTATCAAAAACATTAAAGAAATTACCAAATATATCACATAATAATAAACATAGGGTACGGGATGGTCCACGATTCATTAAAGTTTTAACAGGCCCCGTATGTACTTTCCTTGATCAGACGGCAGACAAACCTGCCTTTAATCCCACGGCGGAGGTTGCGTATCGGAAGACCTTCCTTGCTGCTCTTTAAGCCATCGTGCAGCTTGGTTAAATCTACAGCGGTGAAAACTGGAGGTAGATCGACGGATGTAATAGATATCGGAAGGGATTAGCTGGGTGAAAGATACCTTCCGAAAAGTGCCTCTCGCTGATGTCAGGCCAGCATCATCAGTGTCAGGTTGTCAGTATCGGACTAGCATCGCACGGAAACAACCTTGAGCCAAAGGCGGTGCGATATGAGACCAGCTGGTTTTGATTTACCGCGTGGTTTTCTGCCCTGTTGACTGCTGACTGCGCGGGCAGTTGGAATTATATATTTTCAACACAAATTCCTGATTATTTTCCCAATGCATAAACTATTGGCCATCTTGAAATAGCTTGTCCACACACATTTTCCCAATGCATAAACTATTGGCCATCTTGAAATAGCTTGTCCACACACCACCATTGGAACAATGAATGAATTAATTCATAATTCGCATTAGCATTGAACAACAATAAAAGAATCAATGAAAAAAATTGCATATCAATGAATAAAAGTGCATAGCCACATTATATGGATGACTGAAGTGCAACTTCCTGCACTCAACAATAGGAATGAAATATTTTCTTCAATAATTGGTAGTGTTGATCGAATGGCTATTGTATATGGCACTCCATGTAGTTCCAGCAATCCGACAATCTTTGCGGGTCCGAAGACCACCTTGTTGTTGCACTTCCTCTCTATATAAATTTAATACTAGGAATACCAAGTGAAAGAGGCAAGATGGGACAGATAAACTAAACCATTTAAACTCCAGCTTGGTCGTCGAAGGGGAAAACACATCCATTTTTTTTTTTGTATTTTTCTTTTTCTTGATTTGTTTGTGGGATGAACGAAATGCAAGTGCGGAGATGGGGAGTAAAATGAATGGTATCATTGCATGAGGAACAAAAAATGATTTCAAAGAAGATAAAAATAGATGTGTTCCAAGCAGTGTTTCCCTCTCCACGTTCCAACCAAAAGAAGGAACGTCTGGCTGCCACAGTTTCCAATGTCCGCATCTTTCAAAAAAATAGAAAATCTTGTTAGAGGGAAGGCTGCAACATTCAAGACACAACCTATGTCACAGGGTTCACTGATTGTGATCCTTCAGGTTTGAAATCCCGTGAACATAAAAAAAATTTATCAAACTCGTTGAAAAGTGACCATTCACCGCAATTTACGTGCAGTAAAGAGTCAAACAAGAAAAATCTCGTAACAACTCCTCGGTCAGCATGTGAATTACTCACCAAAAAAGAAGGCAAATTCTCTCTTTGTCCCGGCTGCTACTAAATTTGACCTATGCATTGCTTTTCCTCCAGGTCCTAACGGACTGCCAACTCACAGAAACATTATTGTAGTTATTCATTTCCATCTCAACAACAGAGATAATGGTGATAGAAATGGCGATAGGCAGAAACTATTTGGTTTGTGACAACGTGATGGTGGTTGATTCGTGTGCGTGAGTAGTGCTTACCACTATGGCGTTGGGATGGTGCTTGTTAAGGATGAGATGAGTGAGTCTTCCTTCCCCTTTGCAGTGAAAATTCGATAATATAGTAGTATTAGGTATATGATAACATATGTTGTCTTGAATATAACTATAGCATGTTATAAAGTGTTTTATATATTTTTGTAATTTAAAGTCATTATATAATATGAGTTGCGACACTTAATAAGTTATATATTTAATTAATATATATGTATATATGAATTATAAAATTATTTATAAACAAATTATATATGTGTAATATTATGGTTAATTAATGCACGCTAAAAAGTTTATATATATTTAATGATGTATAATATAAAGTATTATATATTAAATATGTTCTTAGTATAGCTAATAATTTTCTACTTAATAAATTATATATATATATAATATATATATTATTTAAATTTAGTCATAAATTCAAATTTGAACTCTCTTTCCCATAAATTAGATGTTTTCACAACAATAGAAAATTTGAGGCTTTAGAAATGTGAATTAGCCTCATTTATATGTGGCATTATTGAGAAGAAGAGAAAAAACATTATATATGTCATATCCCTTTTCGGGAACTTTGGGTATTTTTTGAGAATTTTCTTTATAAAATTTTATGTCATCATTTTTTCCAAAAACCCACAAGATTATACCAAAATTCGCTAGTAAATAATGACCCATAAATGATACAAGCACAGTAAACCCATAAACTCAAATAACATTAGAAAATGCAACATAAGGGATGACTAAACTTCATTTATTATAATATATCACGCAGAGTACAAATAGAAATATTTAAGACAAAATAGGAAAGATGATATCTGAGTGGATGTCCAAAATGTTTTACTGCTATGTTGATCCTGATCCCACAACACTCCACAATGGTTGCACTCTCCCTCCGACAACGACTGCAACAGAATCAACTAAAAGACGATCAAGCACCAATTGAGGACCTAAATGATCCTCACTCCAATATCCCTGAAGCTCTATGAAACTCCTTGATGAAGTCTCCTAAAAGAGAGTTGGGTTTTCGTCCAACACCCGAGGGTTTCCGTCCTAGGACTACCAATGAAGTAGAAAATCGGGTTGTCAACCTCTCATACAAGAAGAAATGTCAAATCCAAGATGTCTCCAAATGACCTCCTCCTTCTCTGTTATAGATCTAATAGATAGATCTCCAGGCCTCTAGAAACATCTTATTTTATTATTTTATTGTTATTCTAAAAGTTCCTCCATTGATTTTATTTTAAGTAACCTTTTAATTTTATTTTATTTCACTTAAGTCACTTTCGGCCCATGTCCTCCAATTAATTATTTTTCCTTAATTAAATGATTAATCAAATTCATTTTGAATTAAGGAAAATGGCAAATCACCCACCATACTCTCTTCGTCCACTGGAAGTCACTTCTCAGCATCTCATCTTATACATATTCTCATTCTAGTTCTAACGAGCTATTACACTAAGCTTTTCCATCAATAATCTTCCTAGGACACGACCTCGAGCAGATTTAATTAAGTTAAGCCCCACTATAATGCTAATTTTTGAAAGTTGTTAGAATGCAACGGAACGAAAGGAAAACTATACAAATGATGAAATATCTCAAGAGAATGCCATCAGATCCAATAAAAACTCTTCAGAGCTCCATTAGAACCCCTGATGACATACACCTGCTCCATTGACCTGGCCATCCCCTACCCTAGAAATCCACCCCGTTGTACTATGGAGGAAAATAAAAATGGGGAAATTACAAATATTCTTTCCCCAAGTTTGCTTTCCCTCAAGCAATCCACACCTATCCATTGTAAAGGCATCTACAAACTAATACCAGGATCCCATATGACCCACCAATCCACATCATGTCTCTAAGCAATCCAAACATGACTAGATCCCCCAATACCTGGATCCCATGCCGATCTCTCACTCAACCTGCTGCTAGTAGAACCACTTGGATCCTAATGCTAGCATGGCCAATCATCACCCAAGTGTAGAAAATTCTCTACAAATCCAACTCTGATACCATGTAGAAAATTTGTCTGTAGGTTAACCCGATAATGCAATATAAATCAAAGCAGAATACTATAACCTACTTCTACTATCAATTTGCGAAAGCTTAAAGATTGAGATGAACAATATAACTAGAAGAAGAAGAATCAATGCACAATGCACATGAAAATACTTTAGGGAAAGCCTCATCTAAAGACCCCACTATATGTATTATCATACAAGGTGGAAATACATAGGAATTATACAAAGCCTTAGCTCTCATAGCTAGCCAGCTCTCAGTACAATCATCACAGATGCTCACACGCAATCCAAGCTTCTCTCAAGACTTCCACTCTGCCCTCCAAGCTCCTATTTCCTTGCGTTGTTCCTTTGGGATGATTCACCTTCAACCAAGTGGAACACTCTGATCTTACACACTGTCAGAACTGTGCAATCCTCAAGGAATGATTCCTTCTGCATGCATGCATTTTCTTTATAGGAAAACGCATGCAACTGATAGTACGTTGTCCTTGTCTTTAATCTGAACTAGGTCTTTCTCAGAATAGACATGCATGAGTTTCTGATGAGGGAATCTTCAATTAACTGGAGTACACTAGTTGAGTGCATGCATCCATCAACTGACTATTAACTCTCTATTAGTTCCTCAAATAGTTTGGAACTAATTTATCTGGAGTTAACTCAGTAAACTAAGTTAACTAATTACAACTCAAATATAACTCAATCTTATCTCCTCAATTTAAGGCTTATCTCCTTAATTTAAGGGATAACTCTTGCATGACTTCAGAAAGACTTCTAACTTGAATTTCTCCAACTAATTAAGTCAAAATAACTTAATTAATTATTTCCAAGTAGTTGTTAAGACTAAATTCGATTTTAATTCAAAATTTATTTCAAGGACAAATTAAATTGGAATATTATTTTTGCCAAATTTCAACACTCCCTCTCAATAAGAAAGGGATTAACTGCCATCCCGATCTTGTCTCTATGGAACTCAAATTTACACTTTGACAATACCTTTGTCAAAATGTCAGCATCTTGCTCCTCTGTTGAAGTATACTATAGCAACACGATCCTCCTCGTTACATAGTATCTGAGATGATGATACCGGATGTCGATGTGCTTGGACCTATCATGAAATACTTGATTCTTAGAGAGTTTGATACAACTCTGATTATCACAATAGATCACAATTGGATCCATCCTTTGATCAAACAAACCTACTAGGATTTTCCGCATCCAGATGGCCTCACATGCTGCCTGACTTGCAGCCATGTATTCTGCCTCTACCGAGCTAAGCACAACCAACCTCTGTTTCTTGTTGTACCAAGAAACTGCCCTGACCCAAGGTTGAAAATCCCTCCTGATGTGCTCTTTCGATCTGATAGACCCCCTACCCAATCTACATCAGTGAAGCCCTGTAGCTTCACTCCCTCTATTTGTATGTACCATAATCCATACTGAGATGTGCCTCTGAGGTATCTCAATACATGCTTTATCGCCTTCCAAAACAACTTTGTAGGATGAACCATTGCTTGACTCATTTCGTTCACCGCATAGCACAAATCTAGTCCGGTTCACCAAATACATGAGTGAACCCACAAGCTTCCTGTACACTGTAGCTTCCACTACTTCTCCTAAAGTAGCATCCTCCTTCCTTTAGTTACCAACTAGAGGAGTTGGCATGGGCTTTCACTTCTCCATGTGGAATCTCCTGAGTATCTCATTCGCATACTTGCCCTGAGACACAAACAACTCCCCATCCTTCTACCACACTTCCATTCCAAGGAAGTAATGCATTATACCCATGTCTTTCATCTCAAATTCTCTTGCAAGGTCCTCCTTACAAGACATGATCAACTGATCATCACCAGTCAATATGAGATCATCAACATAAAGTACAATGATCAATAGCTTAGCTTTCACCACAATGTTGTACAGGTTCGCATTTGCTTCACTCTTTGTGAAGCCCAACCCGATGAAGTAGTTGTCTATCCTAATGTACCAAGCATGAGGTGTTTGCTTCAACCCATATAACACTCTATTGAGATGGCACACATGCGACTCATTATCAAAGGTCTCAAAACCTTCTGGTTGCTCTATGTACAACTCTTCCTCAATCTGGCCATTGAGGAATGTAGTTTTCACATCCATTTAATGGATCTTCCAACCCATCTATGCTTATAGTGCCAACATCAATATGATAGATGAGTACCTTGTGACTGGAGCAAAAGTCTCATCATAGTCAATCCCCTCGACCTGTGAAAAGCCACAGGAAACAAATCTTGCCTTATGCTTCTCCACACTACCATCAACAGCTTGCTTTACCTTGTAAAGCCAATGGGAACTCACAACTGACTTGTTCTCCAATCTCAGAACCACGTCCCAAACATTGTTACGAACTATGGAGTCATACTCCTCCACCATAGCATCAACCCAAATTGATTGTTGTACTACTTCCTCAAAGGAAGATGGCTTGGTCTCATCACATTCCCCAGCAAGGACCATGTATCCAATGTACCTCTCAGGTGACCTCCTTTGTCTGCGCTGAGAACATGGTGCTCCCACATTCTCTCTTGCATCCTCCAAGCTTCCCTTGTTCACTTCCATCCATCTCTGGATGACTCTTCTTGAGTGGACATCTCCACTCCTAGAACCTCTGCATGTGGCTGCGCCACATCAGTCTAAGGCTCCTCCTACTTAGGAACCAACAATTCCTCCACAACCTCTAGTTGGAGCTCCCTCTCAAGGGAATCTCGCATGGCCTTCTGCTCATCAAAATTGAGATCTCTGTGAACCATTGTCCTCCGACTGGTAGGCAAGTACACACGATAGTTGTGAGGTGTATGAGTGTACCCCACAAGTATTCACAAATCTATTGTCGGCTCAATCTTCTTCTGTGCATCCTTTACCACATGGAAATATACCGATGAGCCAAAGATCCTGAAGTGACCCACATTTGGTCTCTTACTAGAGAAAGCCTCCTCTGGTTTCTTCATCCCAAGTATGCCATGCGGGCTTCTATTCTGCAAATAAACCGATGTGTTTCATGCCTAAGCCCACAGGTGAAGTGGTAGGCCTTGGTCATGCAGCATTTCCCATGCTGCACCTACAATAGTTCTTTTCTTAATCTCGGCCACCCCATTCTGTTGTGGGTTATGAGGTATTGTCAACTCTTGTTTAATTCCTTCCGCTACACATAAGTCCTTAAACTCTTGAGAGATATATCTTCCACCATTTTTGCTTCTCAAGGCCTTGATCTTCTTCCTTGACTCTTTCTCGACCAAAGCTTTGAACTCACAAAACTTTGTGAAGGTTTGATCCTTTTTGTGCATGAAATAAATCCAACATTTACGAGAATAATCATAAATGAAAATCACATAATACCTTTGCTTCGATGTGGATGTCGTCAAGAATGGTCCACACACATCAATATGAACTCACTCTAAGATAGCCTTCGCTCGACTGTCTCGATCATGAAAGGAAGACTTGTTGTACTTTACCAAGGTACAACCTTTCGTTGTGTCAACTTGCTCAAGTTTACCTTTGAGAAGTCCTGTAGATATCTGCTGCATTATCTTCAAAGCCCCATGATGCAAATGGCCCAACCGTCAGTGCCACAAATCGCCAATGTCTTTGATTTTCACCAATTCTTCTTTCGTACTCAATGCTACACAATAATCTACCTCTATTTTATAAAGATTCTTCACTTGAATCCCTATGCTCTTGGTCTGACCCGTGGCTATGTGTCTTAGGAATGCATTTTCTTTACCGAAGACAACATCGTAGCCTTTGTCCTCCAACATCATGACCGATACCAAGTTCTTCTTCAGTCCAGGCACATACTTCACATCTGTCAAGGTGATAGGAGCTCCATGCTCCCTCTAAAAAGCAACCATGCCCACTCCTGAAACACTATACTTTCCATCTTCACCCATCTCTATGCGCATCTTGAGGTCTTTCTCCTCCAAGGCATTGAATAAACTTTTATCACTGGTCATGTGGAATGGGGCTCCACTGTCAAGATACCAGACACAACATCATCGATGACACCATGCATGCAATGAGGGTAATGTCCATTTCGAACTGAGAGGCTAATGCCTCACCTTCTGATCCTTCTGAGGATCCCTTCTTAGACTTCTTCGATGGGCAATTAGTCGCATAATGTCCCATCTCATGACAATTAAAGCATCTCACTTTAGACATGTCACCCTTCTTCCCTCCATTAGAAGAATTCGATTTGAATGGGAAGCCTTCCCCTTCCCTTTCCTTGTTTTACTTGCTAAGGCCAGATTTTCTTCATCATCATCCTTGTATGAAGAACTATATTGTGTGCTCCTCTTGATCTTGTGTTGCATAAGATCCGACCACAGTCATTCCCAATTCGGTAGTTTCTCCCTTCCATTCATAGAGTCCTGGTAGCTATTCCAGCTCTTTGGAAGGCCAAGGAGTGTGAGGCTCACCATATCATCATCAGCAGTAGTTATTCCCACACTGCCAAGCTCATCTCTGCAGGTGGTGAGCTTGTTCATGTGGAAATAGTATTTCCCTTCTCCATCTTAATTCTTCGGAGCTTATCCTTGAGCGCCAATTTCCTCTTGTTGCTATTGTTTTGGTAGAGGTCCTTCAATGTCTTCCACATTGAATATGGTGTATCCTTCCCATGGAGACTCGAGACAATATGGTCTCAAACTCCCTCAAGGATGATCTATCTCGCCTTCACCACACACTTCTTCCACTCAGCCAACTCTTGTTCATTAGTTGAAGCTAGCTTTGGGATTTCTTGATCAATGAATTCCTTCAAGCCATTTTCTTCTAACACAGCCTCCATTATATCTTTCCATACTATGTAATTCGAGCTATCTTCTAAGGCATATTCAAGTCTCAAGCCATGGAACGTCATTGGCAAACCTTGAAGTATGATATGGATTCGATTTGCACCTGCAACCCTGAACTTCAAACTTCAAATTCTCTTTTCAGTATACTATTCACAGCTCCAATAAACCTTGCTGTGATACCATGTAGAAAATTCTCTACAAATCCAGCTCTAATACCATGTAGAAAATCTACCTATAGGTTAACCCGATAATGCAATATAAATCAAAGCAGAATATTATAACCTACTTATATTATCAATTTTCGGAAGCTTAAAGATCGAGCTGAACAATATAACTAGAAGAAGAAGAATCAATGCACAATACACATGAAAATACTTTGGGGAAAGCCTCAGCTAAAAACCCCACTATCTGTATTATCATACAAGGTGGAAATACATAGGAATTATTCAAAGCCTTAGTTCTCACAGCTAGCCAGCTCTCAGTACAATCATTACAGATGCTCACAGGCAATCCTGGCTTCTCTCAAGCCTTCCTTTCTTCCCTCAAAGCTCTTATTTCCTTGCGTTGTTCCTCTAGGATGATTCACCTTCAACCAAGTGGAACACTCTGATCTCACAAACTGTCAGAACTGCGCAATCCTCAAGGAATGATTCCTTCTGCATGCATGAGTTTTCTTTATAGGAAAACACAGGAAACTGATAATAAACTATCCTTGTCTTTAATCTCAACTGGTTATTTCTCGGAATAGACATGCATGAGTTTCTGATGGGGGGATCTTCAGTCAACTGGAGTACACTAGTTGAGTTCATGCATGCATCAACTGACTGATAATTCTCTATTAGTTCCTCAAATAGTTTGGAACTAATTTAACTGGACTTAACTCAGTAAACTGAGTTAACTAATTACAACTCAAATATAACTCAATACTATCTCCTTAATTTAAGGGATAACTCTTGCATGACTTCAGAAAGACTTATAACTTGAATTTCTCCAACTAATTAAGTCAAAATAACTTAATTAATTATTTCCAAGTAGTTGTTAAGACTAAATTCGATTTTAATTCACAATTTAATTCAAGGAAAAATTAAATTGGAATATTCTTGTTGCCACATTTCAACACCAAGTCCCTTGGCTCATATTGTGCTTTGTCTCTAGCTATATTTGTTGCTCCATCAAGTGAATACCAAATCATCACCTCTCTCCAATCCAACCTCGGGCATAGGTCGAGGTCAACCCCACTCTTCTGATATTGGGCTAGTGCTAATGAAATATTGATGAACTACCGGTCCAATGAAACATATAGTAACCCCTTCATTTAAGTGCCCATGTTGGAATATGCCTCGAACTAAGGTTGTACTCCATCAAAAGGTTACCAACTCATGATTTCCCACCAATCTAAGGCATGGACTCCAGTGTAAGGAACAAATCTACTATGTTGATATTGGTTCATGCTAAAATCATGTTTCTCTACTTGTCAATCGACAACATTCACTAAGAGAACCCTACCTCTCTCCCTACAATGGGTACAAGTCACCAAATTGTGTTGTGTGTCATGTCCATGTACTCCTCGAGAGCGTTGTGGCCTAAAAATGATGCAACTTTGCTGGTTGCCACTACATCTGTTTTCACGTCATCAATGGGTAGGCCCAAATATGGATGTACCACCATGTCCAATGTCTCCTCCCTTCTCTTATCGGGAACTCTGTACTCCTTCCATCTACTAGCCTCTCACAGAACTACCCTATCAACATAGCCTAAGGACAAGTGTCTACAAATATTGTCACCCTGGAAGTTGTCTGTACAATTGTCTGCTCTTCATCAATGGCTAACCCCAAGGGTGGCTTCTCATCCTCCATCATCACGGGCTCAATACGACCCTCCAACTGGCTCTCCCCAGAAGGCTCATCATGCATATTGTGAACATCATCCTCCTGAGTTGACTCATGCCCCACCATATGCTCCTCCTGTTGAATCATCACTAGTGGCCCATCATCCTGAATGTCTCCCATAGGGTCCACTGACTACTCACCATATACACCCAAATATAAATTTGGAATACTGTCAACAATGCCACCTGACTCATGCTCCACGAAGGCATCCTCGTATGAACTCATGGAATCATCCAAAGAAGAATCGTCACCCTAAATTTCAAAAGGAATCTCCACCTGCTCTACCTCCATCGGCTCCTTAGTGTCACTCAAGCATGAGTGATTAGATCCCCACAACCCCTTGCAAATGAAGTAGAGACCCTTCCTCCTTAGCTCATTCTTTTTGTATGATCCAGCAAAGCTGACCAACTCCTCCCTAGTCAACTATCTCCTAAACAACCCAATTTTTTTCTCAACCAACCTTTCAGCCATTTCATAAGAAACGAGTGAAACCAATTTTTCTCTCCTCCAAATGGTCAGCAATATAGCCAACAAATCCCTGCAAATGGCATCATAACCTCTCATACATGATGACAAGATTGACTGCATGTGTACTATGACTGTGTCAGGATGATGTTTCCTAATGTTGAAGAAGAATTAGAACATGTGTAGGATAATATCATCACACTCAAGATCAAACATGAATTCATATGTTGTTACCATGGCCACAACTTCAAAAATATCCATATTCTTCCCAAAGATAGAGCCTCGACTGTTGTCCATGTCCTAGAAATTTTCAACTATCAGTCTGAAAAAACTTCTCATAACATCATCATTGTAAGGGGCTATAGGGACAGTTAGTCTCCTGATGCTACTGAGATAATATGCAACTGGAATTCTAACCCCTTCACAAGTTTCCTCTAAGAACTTGTGTTGTATGAGAGTAAGTGTTCATGTGCTCAAAATTAGGCTCAAAACACAAAGTGTTAGAATCTTGATAAACTTAGCTTCATATCGAAGAGCTAGTAATTCTGATTCCAATAGTGTGAACGAAACTCAAATCCAAGCTCGTATGAAGAAGTTATATAAAGTCAAATTTTAGGTTTGACTTGGACAAATGGTAGGAAAAGATGATGTGGCATGACCCTTCAGCAAATGGGGATGCACAAAGTGGCAGGCTTTCATTGGCCTCAACATTTCGCAATTCGCATGTCGCAAGTGGGTCGTTGTTAAAAATCAACTCTAGAATAAGCCAGTGTGTGATGCGATAATTGCAATCGCGCATCACAACAGGGTAGGCAGAAAGGAATTAAAGAATCAAGCCCAGCAATTGCAATGTGATGGTCGGCTCCCAAGCAGGGAAGGGTTGTGATGCGATAATTGCAATCACAGATCACAATCGCACACCACTAAAAATAGAGTCCCGCATATATAATACCATCGGTACTCCACCGATTGCGAATTGCGAAAGGATCCTCGATGTGATAAGTTTATGAGTTCCGATTAATAGTTTCATCGTGTTTGCCTTATTGCAATCACACATCGCCCTCCTGCATTCACAAACCATAAGCCCACCAGTTCTCGCTGATTGTGATTTGCGATGGGATAGTCGGTGCCAAAAAATTATAGACTGCCACGTGTTGAAATTTTTGCTTAGTTAGTTCTTTTTGGAGCTACTTTGTAGGATCATGCTAGATTTGGAGCAATTTGTGGAGCGAATAGTGGGAAAACTAAGAGAGGTCATAACTTCTTTAGTTTTCCACCAAATTGGATGCAAAAAGTGTCTAGATAACCATTTTTGTACATTTTGAACTCATTGGAGTAGATTTCAAAAGCATTTGAGAATTGCAAACACATAGTTTTACACTTTTGAGCATAATAGAGAGGCCCAAGCCATTGGAAGCTAGACCAAGGAGACGTAGCCCAGGAGGGTTCAACTCCTTTATTGTGTTCCTGTTGTAATTTGTTTTTTATGATGTTATGTACATGTTTATGCTACTATTCAGTCTCTTATTTATGTTAAATTCCTCTTAAAATAAATAAATAGATCATCATTTCACTTGCAAAAATTCACGAATCCTTAAGCACAATGAAAGCATTTTGTTTCTAATATGAGGAGGACCTTGGCATATAAATCTAATATTCCAAATCAAATCATTTTTTCTCTCAGAGCACTAGGCTTTCTTTGTGACACAAGAATTTAATTGTTTGCAAGTTTATGTCATGCTTACAAGGTCAAAACTCAAAAGAAGTGAAGGAAAGCTGGTTGGAAGCACTAAAGTTGGGTCAAGGGGAGGGAGACCAAGGTTGCCACAATCTCCGACACCAGTTCAACCTCAAGTTGCAGTTGAGAATCCAGATATCACGTCTCATGAAGGAGAACCTACAAACATGACAAAAGATAAGAAGACCTTCATAAAGGCTCTCTTTGATATGTCAGAGATGGTGAAGGTCCTCTATGAAGAGAGGAATACTAGGTTGCAAGGGGAAAGTTCCAAATATCCCAAAGGAGAAGGCTCTTTAGGAGGAGCTAATGGAAGAGGAGGTAATGGAAATGGAAGAAACCTCCACACTCTCCACCATCTTCTTCATGTTTTTCTTCACAAGCATCTTCACTGTCTTCCTCTAACACAACCCTTACTCATACTCATCATCATACTTCAAAAGGAACTAGTAAATCACCTTTTTTAAAACTTGATGTTAAATTTGAGTTGCCCATATATAACGGTGAATTGAATGCGGAGAAGTTTGATAATTGGATTTGTTAGTTGGAGGTCTATTACAAGATTCAAAACCTTCAAGAGGATGACATAAATATTCAATTAGCTTCCTTGAGAATGGAGCGTGCAACACTAGTATGGTGGGAATCAATGACCCGAGAGGAGATTAAAAAAAATGGTAAGATATTAATTTCATGGAATTATTTCATTCTTGCGATCTAAAGACAATTTTACCCTCTAGCTTATATGCGGAAATCCATCATGAATTGGCATAAATTAAGATAGCTTAAAGGTGAAAATGTGCAAGATTACACCCAAGAATTCAGAAAAAGGTCTTTGATGTTAGGTGTAGATTTGCAATCGCATGACACATTTTTGAAGTACATAGGGGTTTACACAATTACCTTAGGCATACTATATTAATGTTTAATCCCAATAATCTAGATGTTGTGTGTGTGAAAGCCACCAATCTTAAGGCAAGAGGGAAAAATACCCCGGAAGAAGGTAGCAAAAATCCATTTAAGGGTAAAGAGAAAGAAAAGGTTTTCAAGTGAAAGAAAAATGCACCCATTAAAAAGGAAGGAGAGAAAACAATATGTAGACATTGTTCCATAGAGGGACACAATGAAGCTCATTGTTAGAAGCTTCATCTCGAAATGAAACCAAAAAAATTCAACAATAAAGGAAAATAAAAGACAGTTGTTGTCATTCAAGAGGATTTGGTATCTGATTTGAGTGATGAAGCTAAAATCACACCCATGGGGTTAAAAGGAAAATAATCCATTTCTAACACTAGTATATGAAATTGTCACACTAGCACTCCAAAAGAAGAAACAAGGATTGAATTATTTCATGTGAGAATAATCTCAAAACATACAAAAATCGACACAACTTTTGATAGTGGGTCTCAAGCTAATTTGATATTTGATAACTTAGTCAAGCAAATTAATCTTGAAACCATTTTACATCCCAAGCCATATCCATTGGATTGGATATGCAAGGACACAAACTTATAGGTTACAATAAAATGTATTCTTCAGTTTCCAATCACAACAAAATTCATTGACAAAGTTGAACTAGATGTTGTACTGCTTGATATATTAGTAATTGTTTTGGATAGTCCTTATCTTTATGATAGAAAAGAAATATTCTATCATCATGAAAAAAGTACCACTTGTTCAAGGATGGTGTGGAGTATATTGTGCGATCTCATCACAAGAAACTAAATCATTCATTAGTTAATGCAGGGCAAATGAAAAGACTAGTGAATTCAAGCAAGAATTTAGTGCTTCTTATGATCAAACCCAATGTTGATATTGATAATGAATTGTTTGATGATTGTAATTCAAATTCGAAAATTGATTTTGTTGATGTTTATAACCATGATGATGAGGTGTTTCAGAATGTAAAAGGATTTCCTTCCAAGAGGAGAATTCAACATGAAACACCATTGTAGCAAAAACATATTTTTTCTAACATTGACATGCATCATATGTCAAGAAGGGAAAGTGTAGAAATAAAAAAGCAAATCCAATGATTGTTGAACAAAAGGATCATCCGACTATCTCCTTTAGCATTTGGTGCACCTCTTTTTTTGGCGCCCAAGAAGAATGGTAATCATTTCCTTGAATGGGATTCAAGAAGTGGTTTTCATCAAAGTAGATTTGTTGAAGGAGATATATGGACAATGACATTCAAAACCAGGCAAGGTTTTTCTAAATGGCTTGTTATGATTTTTTGTCTTTGCCATGCTCCTACTACTTTCATGCATATGAAGCAAGACTTATTGAAGCCATTTGTAGACATGATAGTCAACTTGGATGAAATTTTCATTTTTAGAAAATTTGGTTATGAACATGTCATATATGAAAAAAAAATTACTTGATGTCATATGTCAAGAACATTTTTTTATGAATATGTCAAAGTATATGTTGGATAAAACTTATTTGATGTACTTGAGCCATAAAATTGGTTCTTCCAAGTGTGTTCAAGTTCCCAAAGGATTTTTGATAGTTTGTGTGGGATGTGGAGAAGGTGAGTTGAAGTTAGACCTCTCCAATATTAATGTCGTAACAGTTTCTGGTGGTATTGACTCCATTCCTGCAGACACAGGTGAAATAATTATACATCCTCGTAAATTCGTAGACTGCCTTTTCTCTTCTCACAATTTACGCAGCCATGCTCAAGATAGTCATTTGGATAAGAGGCATTTTGGGAGTAGTCCAATGTTGGACAAGAGATTTTGTTAATTTTTCTTCTATTGTAGCTCATTTTCATTTATTGGTAGTTGTGCAAAAGGTCTTCAAGTGCGAAGGCAAACAACGATAGAAATTTGATTCTTTAAAACAAAATATCAGTACAACTCGAGTACTTGCACTTCTAAACTTGAAAAAATCATTTAAGTTTCAGGTTGATGTATGAGACTATGCCATGGGTGCAGTCTTTATGCAATGTGGTAAGCCCATTTATATTCATTCAGAAATTTTCAATGGTGAAGTATTTAAGTTGCATCGACAAAGGCACTTCCATTTGATGGGCTTTCTTCTACTATTCCACTCAGTCAAAAGGTATAATAAAGGTATAAGAGACAAGTTTGTTGATGTACTTTCTAGGCCTATAGTTTGTATAACTACCTTCCTCAAGCATCATGTTGTTTTACATGAAAGTTATGTTCAACAAAATACATACTTTCAAGATGGTATATTCAAGCTTCAGTCAAAGGAATTAGGTAGATGGATTTAATTACCATTTGCATCATAATGTATTGTATCATCTTGGTAAGAAGGATGTTGCTACTGATAGTAACATGGACAAAGCCAAAAAGTTCATTGAACAACTCAAAATGATACATCAAACAGTGCAAGATCAACTTGAAAAGGCCCAAGGCAAGTATAAAGCAAGGCACAATAAGCATCATCAAGATCACAAGTTCCAACTGAGTGATAAATGGATCAAGATTGGAAAAGTTATCCTTTTGGGGTCCAAAAGGCTTCCAGTAGGGAGGAGTGATCAGGCACTCAAAATTAGACTCAAAACCCAAACTATTAGAATATTCGTAAACTTAGCTTCAAATTGAATATCTCGTCATTCTGATTCCAACTGTGTGAATAACACTCAAATTCGAGCTCGTATGAAGAAGTTAGAGAAATTCAAAGTTCAGGTTTGACTTGGACAGATGACAAGAAAAGATGATGTGGCAGGGCTCTTCAACGAAAGGGGAAGTGCCAAGTGGCAGGCTACCATTGGCCCCCGCATTTCATAAATTGCATGTCACAGGTGGGTCGACATTAAAAATTAGCCCTGGGACAAGCCAGGGTGTGATGCGATAATTGCAATCGCAAACCGCAAAAAAAGAGTCCCGCATATATAAGATTTTCGGTACTTTGCTGATTGCGAATTGTGAAAGGATCCCGTATGTGATAAGTTTATGCGTTCCGGTTAATACTTCTATCAGGTCTGCCATATCGTAATCTCACATTGCCCCATTTCGTTCACAAACCATAAGCCCACCAGTTCTTGCCAATTGTGATTTGCGATGGCACAGTTGGTTTCGGAAAATTATGGACCGCCACATGGAAAAATTTTCACTCAGTTAGTGATTTTTGGAGATAATTTGTAGGATCGTGCTAGATGTGGAGAAATTTGTGGAGAGAATAGTGGGAAAACTGGGAGAGGTTATAACTTCTTCAATGTTCCACCAAATTGGAGGCAAAAAGAGGCTAGATAGTTGTTCTTGGACATTCTAAACTCATTGGAGTAGGTTTTAGAGGCATTTGAGTATTGTAAAGACATAGTTTTACACTTTTGAGCATAATAGAGAGGCCCAAGCCATTGGAAGCTACGCCAAGGAGACATAGCCCAGGAGGGGTGAACTCCTTTATCATGTTCCTGTTGTAATGTGTTTTTTATGATGTTCTATACATGTTTATGCTATTATTCAGTCTCTTATTTATGTTAAATTTATCATAAAATTAAAAAAAAAGAACTCATCATTTCACTTGCAAAAATTCATGAATCCTTAAGCACAATGAAAGCATTTTGTTTCTAATCTGAGGAGAATCTTAGCATAGCAATCTAATATTCCAAATCAGATCAGCAAGCATCACTGGTTTTAGAGACCAAATTAGTTTATTCCCTTTTAACTAACTCACTTTGGAAATGAGGGCATCTAGTTCATCAAGTTTAAAGAGAACTTTCCATGTGACCCTCATGTGCTTCAAATTTTTCCCAAGACAAAATATTTTTTGACATATTTCCTCCCCCTTCTACACATACTAAATTGCTTGTTCTCTCTGAAGAATGGCATAGACCCCCTTTGAGAAGGATCTGTTGTTTGATGTTGTTGGATTATTATGGGAATTTATAAATGTTCGATCCATATTTTAGTCTAATGAATTCAAGTACATCAAATTGTTTTATACATGACTCTAACTCACAAACTCTCCTAACTTACAGCCCAATACTTTGAATCCAAAGATGACAATTTCCTTATGCATACATTGACACAATAATCTTGATCAATAAATCAAGGCATGCCCCTTGCAATAAATTTCATTTTTATCATGGCATACATAAGACTTATACATAGACTTTCTCACCTCATGAAAATAGCTCACACTCCTGACCTCATACATTTGCAAAAAAAAACACAGAGTTCTCTCCCTGCCCAACATCATATTGGAAGACACTGGTAGCAATAAACACACAAAGAAGGTCTAGACTACTCAGTCAACACACTCTTTTACCAATAACAATTGACTCATGTATTCTATCCAACATAGGAGCATGCAACACTTATTGTTTCCACTCAGCACAAACACCTACAAGACTCATATATCTACAAGACTTAAATGTGATACAAGGCTGGAACTTCCCAAATAATGACTATATTGATTTTGAATGATCTAGTTCACTGATAAATTTCCACAAATAATTTGTAGAAAATATGTTGTAGGACTCCCTTTATATGCACAACTGCTATATTGGAAATTTGTTCTTTTAAAGTAGACTCGTCCACAATTCTCAAATGCATAGGGATATAGAATGGCCCTTAACTCTGAAAAATAAGGGAAAAGTTGGTCCTCCAAGTGTTGTAGCTAGCCACTCAATGTAAAATCTGAGAGATGAATAATTTCACCCAATAAATTATGAGTTTTATGTAATTTGTCTCTTATGGATCTTGTCAAATCATTGTGGTGACTATGAATGTAGAAGTACTTCTATTTAAATAAATAAAGTAACTAAGGCAATTGCTATATGTGGAGTGTTATATGTGTGCTCCAGAGCAGCATATAAGAAGAAATCAAGCCCATAGATGACCAATTTGTAAAATTTAACCCAGACAGGGACATAGATTTTCATTTCCTCTTTAGTGAACGTAGTCACAGAGATAGAAACATTTCATATTGTCTCCAAAATGCATGAAAAAGTCACTAAGACAAATACAAAAATAGTGTTGTGTATTGGAACCTAGAACTGGTGTGCCGCCTTAACTAGGTGCAAGTTAACTTTCCCACATACTGTGAAGTGCCCACTTTTTTTCTCTATACCCAGATTTGTGCTCAACCACACTGGCATCAAGGAACTCGTGCACTTTCAAAGGATGATGCTTGGAATTTCAATTATTCAACCATTCCCTTCTACACAAGGATAGAAACATCTTGATCCACCTTTTAAATGATGGGTTTTTTACAACAAACCAAATATGAAACATATTATCATTCAAACAAATAATTCTAGAGAAGTTTGTGGAAAATAGTACTTTAAACCCTCGTTCTCTTGAAGAAGCAAAGTGGCTTTCAGCTAGAGGGATGAATGCTCGGTCTCTCAGAGAAAGGAAATAGTTTCATTCTTTCGTATGCCCAGCAAGCAGAACTATTTCAAATAGTCATATAAAGCACCACAATTGTCCTTTTTCTCTAACTGGTTCAATTCTCTCTAATTTGTCCTCTAAAACAGAAAGACGTCTAGAAAAGGATGGCTCTTTTAGCAACTAAACAAGGTGATACGATTCCCTTTACCCTCAAGGTATATCAACTTTGTTTGTATTCTAAAATTTGGCTTTCCCAAACCACAAACTTGTCAAACAATTCAACGCTAGTGTAAATCAGCTCCTTCATAACTGGTTCTACGCTGAGTAATTTTATCTCTCTGCATGGCCCACCTCTAACATATTCAAATAAATTTTAGGGTTGAAATAATTCAACTCCACTATCCCTTTTGGCACTAACATTTGGCTCATAAATATGATTTTGTCTCCATATATAACAATGCAATATGACTATCAAATAATATCGAACCCTTTAATTTTCTAACTTCAATCCATTTAAGAGTAATCTGCCCCCCAATAAAGAATTTATTTGGATATGGAAATAAGTGGGCATAAATTAAAATTTTGGCCAAAGAATACCAAAAATCTTCATTTCCAACTTTAGAAAAATTTTCCTTGAGGAGATTTGCCAAACACTTGATATGTGACTTTGATGAATATTATATACCTTCAAAATTCCTCCAAAGTTCATATACAACAAACCCTCAAGTTGGCAGGATGCACAACTCTAATACCACTGTAATGTCCCTTTTAAGGAAATGAAACAAGCACTGTAAACCCATAAACTCAAATAACATCATAAAATGCAACACAAGGGTGTTGGCATTATGATACAAGTGTTTTCCTTGATGGCAACTCACTCAGAGGTATGATACAGGTGATGGCAACTTAATTAGATGGCAGATCTAGTGCAGTAGGTCAAAAGAAAGGTATACGCGGGTTAGACTTGATGAAAGCGCATATATACGCGGGTTATCTGAGCAAAAGGCGTGTATACGTATACACGTAGGTTCACAGAAGGAAAAGCGCGTACATGGTTTTGGTCCGTGGTATTTGGTCCATGGAATTTTGGTATTGGTCCATGGTATTTGGTTCGAAATGGCGACCCCAGGTATTGGGTCCATGGTATTGTTTCTACATGGTTTTGGACCATGGTATTGAGAGAAGCCTAACCTATATAAGGAGAAGATCATTAGGCAAAAGTTGAAGGCAAGGAATGGATGTCTGATGAAGTGGGAAGATCTAGTATTGCTGGTTATCGGTTTGTGATGCTTGGCTCGGGTTGGATATGACACCAAAGGTATAAGTAATTATCTTTAGATCTGTATGCAGGTTGTCTCTAGTGAAGGTGCGTATACATGCGATTTTGATATAATCAAGTAGCGTATGCATTATGAGATTTGGTGTTTCAGGTTGCTGTTGATTCTAGTGGTTGTTGCAGAGTTCTGGGCTCTGGTTTGTGTTCTGTGTTTTGATGACAGGGTTTTTAGTGATTCAGTATTGGGTGATTTAGAGATTTATGATGAAAGTATAAGTTGATGATTGATTGATGTTCATGGATCCAGTCTGAAAATTTATGAAACGTGGTCCCTGGAAGAAAGAGAAGGTTGTAGCCTTCTATAGGTCAGCACCTACGTATTAGTATCTTGACTAGTACAAGAGCTAAGGGGGTTGTAGCTCCCTTCCAGAAGTAGCTGGAAAACGAGAGAGGGTTGTAGCCCTCTGCAGGTTGAAGCCTACGTACTGGTAAAGGACTGCACCAGTACATTGTAAAAGAAGTTTCTTATTAAAGGAAGAAAGAGACGAATTGAAGTAGGTGCTTTTCACCCACATTGGGTTTCCACCTTATATCATGGTGTTCATGTGTGCTTCTTATGTGTGATGATCTGTACTATTTTACAACACCTGATTACTATGGTTAATAATGTTCTCATGCATTTACTGAAGATAAGCTAATTGAATCATAAGATTACTGCATGTACGCTAGTTGCATTTAACACAGTTGCGTATATATGCAGATATACTAAACTGAAGCCGCGTATATGAATCTGAGTATGAAAAAAGAAAAGTATCTGATTTGATTATACTGATTCACCCCCCCTCTAAGTATTATTTCCAACAAAGGGATGACTCAACTTCATTTATTATAATATACCACGCAGAGTACAACTGGAAATATCTAAAACACAATAGGAAAGATGATAGCTTAGTGGACCTCCAAAATTTTGTGTTTCTATGTTGATCTTGATCCCATAAAACTCCACAACAACTGTGCTCTCCCTCCAACAACAACTTCCACTGAATCAACTGAAAGACGATGAAGCACCAATTGAGGACCTGAATGATCCTCACTCCAATATCCCTGAAGCTCTATGAAACTCTTGGATGAAGTCTCCTCAAAGAGAGTTGGGCTTTTTTCGAACACTCAACAACATACCTGAGGGTTTCCTTCCTAAGACTACCAATGAAATAGAGAATTGAGTTCTCAATCTCTCATACAAGAAGAAATGTCAAATCCAAGATGTCCTCGAATGACCTCATCCTCCTCTTTTATAAATCTAATGGACAATTCTCCAAGCCTCTAGAAGCATCTTATTTTATTATTTTATTATTATTCTATAAGCTCTCCATTGATTTTATCTTAAGTGGCCTTTTATTTTTATTTTATTTCACTTAAGTCACTTTTGGCCCATTTCCTCCAATTAATTATTTATCCTTAATTAAATGATTAATTAAAGTCATTTTTAATTAAGAAAAATGGTAAATCACCCACCATATTCTCTTCGGCCACTGAAAGTCACTTCTCAGTATCTCGTCCTGTAGATCTTCTCATTCCAGTTCCAATGAGTTATTACACTAAGGTGTTCAATCAAATAATCTTCCTAGAATGCCAACTCGAGTAGAATTAATTAAGTTAGGCCCCATTATAATGCTAATTTTGAAAGTTCTCGTAATGCTACGATATAAAAGGCAAACTTTGCGAATGATGAAATATGCCAAGCGAATGTCGTCAGATCCCATAAAAACTCCTCAAAAATCCATCGGAACACCTGATGACATAAACCTGGTCCCTTGTTGTATTATGGAGGAAATCAAAATGGGGACATTCCAGTACATCTATTGTACGTTTATTATTGGATGAAAGTCAAGTAGTATCTAGCTTAGAAAATTGAGATTTTATTAATATGAGCTTAATCCAATTGTTCCCTAAAAAACAACAATACTTTAAAAAGATAATCTTCATGCTTTTAATTCAATTTAATAATAAAAATAGGAATATGGAAAAATATTGGTAGTATATAGTCCAAAATTTGAGATTTTATTGATATGAGCTCAATCCAATTATCACCTAAAAAACAACAACACTTTTAAGAGACAATCTTCATGCTTTTAATTCAAGTTAACAATAAAAATGTGAATATGGATAAATGTACATGAAAAAGTGTTTTCACCTGCATTACAAGTAAGGAGAAGCAGATAATTTTGTACATGTGATGTTGTGATGCCCTATATCTAGTTAGGTAAGGGGAAACTCCTCAATAAACTATAAAGATTTAAATAATATACATAACTTTAAATTCCAAATTTTGTCTTTTTTGTGAATGGAGGCCTTTGTGAGTAGAACTATTTAAGCATTTGTCATATGGATCCATCATATAAAGAGTAAACTAACGAGTTTTGAATCATCCAATGTGGTTCATCATCATCCAATAATATTTCTGATGATGAACCACGTTATTTTGTTCTAAGCACATGGACAATCTACTCTTTATGTGATGCATATGAAAGACAAAGCTTAGATTTTATTTTACTATACCTTTATTCCAAATTCCTCACAAAAACTAAATAAAAATATTAGATCTTTATGTGATGGATATGGAAGACAAATGCTTAAATTTTATTCTACTATAACTTTATTCCAAATGCCTCACAAAAACTAAATAAAGATATTAGATTTTTTTTCTATATGTTTCCTTTTTCATATAGATTTATAAAGTAAATTATGAAACCAACAATAACCATAAAAATAATTAGTATTCTCTTTATCTAAAACCTTTTTATGAGAATACAGATTGTTCATCTTTAATTTTGGCTAGCCTAAGTTCAATGGGCCTATTCTCTACACAAAAAATAAAATGAATATCTAAAATATTAATTTCCTTTAGGGAGTTCTTCCTCCAAGGAAAACTTAGGACCATTGTACACATGTTGATGAAAGATCTTTTCCAATTAAATTTGATTTTGAATAACATAGATGACTATCTTATCCGCAATGTTTCTTTTTGTTAGAATTTGTTTACCATAGAAGTTTTTTTTGTTAGAATTTGTCTACCAAAAAATTTAGAAGTTTCTTTTTTGGAATTTATCTACGAAAAAATTTAGAAACAAACACTACGAGCAAAAAAAACTAGCACCTAAGTGTTTCCAATATTGATATTTATCACTCACTCATGAAAATGTTGTTTTGGATTCACATGATCTAACATTATAATCTTTTTGGAGAAAGGAAGAACATTTTTCCTAATTTGTCTCAGCGGTTAGTTCCATCGTGTTTTAAACCCTTAAAGTTGTTGATTGATGTCATATTTGATTTTTAATAGTTGTTATATTTATAATTTATAATAATTACTTATTTCTAATTTCATTTCAAAGAATTAAAATACATACATAAAAGAGATGAGTACCTGTTTTATAATCAAAATAAAAATTTGAAGTATTTAATATAAAAAAGAAGAAAAGAGATACAAAACATTTATATATTTATTATATTTATATTTATATATATTTATATTATATATTATTTTAAATTTAGTGTTATTATATATTATTTTAAAATGTTTAAATGTTTAATATTTAATATTTATGTTTTTTAGTTCTTTCTAAATTACTAAGAAAATTAATTCTATATTTAAAATATATAAAATAAAAATATTAATTTCTGAAATTAAATTTATCTGAAAATATATTTACATAAAATAAATAATAATTAAGAAAATATTAGTTCATATAAAATAAAAACCAAAAAAAATATTATCAAATTAATCCAAAAACTTTAACTTCAATCTCAAAAACAATTATAACATATCTTTTATTATTTAATCAAAACATACTTCGAATAAGTAAAAAAAAAAAAAAAATTGACTTCACTAAAACAACTATTAACAAGTACTTTCACAACATTCATTGATACAACAATTTTATTAATCCCAACAATTCACTGACAAAAGTCATTTCTCCCAAGTGCGAGATAGATTTAGCTAGTTGATACCTCATAATTATCGTGTTTAGAATTTATTTCATGCCATTAAAAAAAAACCAAAAAAATTGAACTCATTACCATTGTTATGAGACATTTATGTTATTGTGTTTTTCTTCTTAAATTTAACATCCGCTATATTTTTTTAGAAGATCTATAGCAACTCAAATCAAACTTTGATGCCATTTTTTTTACATATACTTTATATATAGCAACTCAACTCAAACTTTGATGCCATTTTTTTTACATATACTTCATATTTTGGTTGATTTTTTCCCTCAACAATCCCCAATCCTCCTATCCTGGTTACTTTACACCTGTTGTTGCAATTTCTAATTTAACATAGGATAACAATGATTTGTAGCCTTGTTTTTCTTTATCAAATTCAATTTCAAAAAACCATCTATCTAATTACAAAGTACTTGTATATATCAAATTCAATTTGAAACCACCTCTCTGATGGTAAAATGCTGTGATCGAGACTTGTACAGACAGAAAATGAATAAAAGAACCATCGATCTCATTAAAAAATGGCATCATCGTTATACTCTATTTAACTGTTAAGATTCTTTTATTATCATGAAATCTGAGTATTATAGATTAATGCATTCTTTTTTCCAACGCAAAAAGATGAGTATTATAGCCTTTAAAATACTCAAATATGAAAAACTACACCGATGGGCATTTTCGTGCATCTAAACCTTATCTCTGGTCCAATAGATAAATTGTTCTTTGGAGTTCCATTATCCTGAGGTTACCCAGAGATTCCTTCATTTCGATGTTGAAAAGCGAGACACCGAGTCCAATAGATATTCATTTGCCAAATTGAAAACGGGTGAATCGCTATTGCAAAGGATTACAGAAAATTTAAAGCTGGTAGGAGACGATAATTTCAATTGCTTAGATTGTTATTCGAAATTTTCGCTCAAAGAAAACATGGTTATTATTTATTATTCTTTTAATCGATTCATTGTATTCAAGAGCGTTTGAGCATTACGAAGATAATTTTAGCATTCAGCATATTTTAGATTTGAGTTATGCTTCTTTTTCTTTTTTTTCAAATTTAAATCTCAGTCTATAATATGATAGGTTTGTTTTGTTAATTAAATATTGTGTTAATTGTTGGCTGAGACAACTCCCGAAGGAGGGAAAGAGGAAAGCTGGGAGAAGATACACTATTTGGACTTAGGGTTCTCTCCTTCGCTAAACTAATAGAAATAGGAATAACATTAGACTCACTCTTTCCGCCGCTAAAGTAAGTAAATAGGTGGCAAAGTGAGTAATGGGTTCTCCGTCCGTCTGGTTGATCCTACTTTGTCTACTCTACTGGATGAAGATACATAAGAGTTCTACTGGAGCAAGAGGACCATAGTTAGCAAACAATTTCCTACATACATCTTCAGTCTACCATACATATTCCGGAAAGAAGAGTGTTTCTGATCAAAATATCGTGTTTAAGAGCGTGTGGGAAATTCCGAAGAAGCCAATTTTTTGTATTTTTAGTCCCTGCCTCCGGCATAGCAAGGACTATAGCGATCGATCGAGCATTGACTAAGTATTAGTTGCCGTTGACCGTGGTGTTCACCAAAATTTAATCCAAAGTTTCGGCATTTCAGTGTCTCGCAATGAAGTTTTAACCAAACTTTTGAGTTTTACCTCTTATTGCAGGCTTCACGTGCCCCAATGCTGTTTTTGCTATTTTATCCTAAGTTTTTGAACTGACTATAAAAGCCGCTCGCAACTTAATTTATCGCGCGACTTAGGTTAGTTTCCAGTGCTGCATTCTCGATACACACCCTAAAGAATAAAAAATATTTATCCCGCGGCTTCGTATGCAAGCATAGGAGTATGTGCATGATTAACTGATCAAATACCATTGTCTGTGACACTACTTCGAATTATTCTGTGTAATTTAGATGATGAATGTTTGAGTTATTGTGCTCCCTATATATAATTATGTCAAAAGTTGCGACTATGCATAGATAACTACTTTTAAGAAGATAATGTAAAGATAAATAGCATAAAGTCATCTAAGGTGGAAGAAAACTACGCATAATAAATTATCGAGTTATATTTTATAAATGTTCTGTTCTAAAAAGGGAAAATTGTTGAGTTACTCGAATTATATATATACGTAATTTAGCATTGAAAATAATTTGGTGTCTCAATTAATATACTTGATATAGCTAATTGTTTGATTGAAATATATATGCCCACACAAATGGATGCCGAGCTCCACCACAATCCACCACGTTCCAGCGTACTCCACCTGTCCTACATTAGGACTTCATGCTTGCATGTTGCTTGTCATTCCGCCTCAACGACGTGCATTTACCACAGGTAAATCATCCCTTATTTAGTCACTTCTCACTGCACCGTGTAGCTCTCAGCTCTCGGCGGCAACTTACTGCCTCACCTCACGTTGCTGCATACCAGGTACCAGGTATATTGCTGCAATTCTTGACGGCGGCCCCAGCTTCCCATTCTGTTAAAGCCGCAGCTTGATCGGCGTCCTGTAACAGAGAACCAAACAGACAGGTTAAAACTAACGCCTAACTGAGTCTAATTGTGGTTTATTTTCTAAATTTGAAACTGAGTATTCGATATATGTTTCTCTTATTTATTTTCCAGGTAAACTGCATCCTCACAGTTCCTACTGTTGTTTTTTTGCGTTCTATTTTGTTGGGACCTTAGCAATTACAGATTTAATTTAGAAAATTAATCACTTGGATGACATTTACACTCTACTTAGCTGATAAAGAACTGAAGTATCGGAAAGATAACTCTTAACCCTCTATAAGTAATACCGGTTCTTAGAATTCTCACTAATAAACAAAAGTCGAATTTAACCGAGAATTTGATATCGGGTTGGCTGAACAATGTGTAGATTGAATCACTAGTTCTTATGATCGGACGAATATGGTGGAAATTGGGTTTGATAGCACGTGAATTCAAAATAGCGCTTCAGAAAGATAACTATTGGATTTGGATGCAAATAGGGGACGGGCCGGAGTATTTAAAGATGTAGAGTACCAATACAATTCCCAGGCATACGAAACATATCACAATTCAGAGGCTGTAAGTTTTATATTTTAAGGGCGTTTTATTCACAGTTATGTCATGCACTATAGTCTACAATTTCCAAGCATAAAGGATCGGTGGGAAATTAATGAAGCGCAGATATACTCAGGGTACGAATTATGCGATCATTATAGTTCTGGAATTCATAGCGCAGCTTATGTTATATGGGAAATACAATGCCATTTTTGTAATGGCAGGAATCAGCTTTGAATATCTCAGAGACAAATTCTGCTCCGAAGGAAATTTATCTTATTATATAATTAGCAAATTCAGGTGAATCGCATGAAAATTTGACTGGATTTGTGAATTATTTGGTGATGTACAGGTACAGAATTCAACGGAAACCTAAAAGGAATTATTTAGTCATGCGGCAAGCAGCGGTTTTACCTGTTTCTGTAGCTTTTGCACTCCTTTAAATTACTGTTTACCTCCATGGATGCAGGTCGGATTACGAACTTTGCAGAGCACTGCTGATGTCTTGAAAGAAGATTTTGTGCTGAAAATCATCTACTTTTGCATCCTCAAAAGCGACGTCAATGGTTGCTTCAACGAACTCCACTCCGTCATCGTTGCACTCAATATGGGGCCGACCCGATTCTCCACCCTTCATATCCAATCGACCTGCAAATGGATAGAAATCCACCAGAACTAACGACGATTGCAGGAAAATGCGGTACTGGTTATGCTCAGGATCAAAAGAACTCTCTGAAGCGGGGGAACTCTGCCTGCCGGGATACCGGTCCACTATCTTAATGAAACGACTGAGACTAACAAGCAAAGAGAAGACGAAGTGGCTGACCACTGCCAATGACAATACCTATTCCGCCTTCTTTCTCTTATCTTCTGCTGTACGAACCCTGCCTGGGAAGAGCTTAAACCCTTTCGGCCTCCGGAGGAACAGTAAGAAACCTCGATCTCGTACTTAGCTGTAAGCTTTACCCCTGCTATGCTTGGCAGCAGCGATGGCAGGTGCATATGTGGAAACCATGGACAGGTTTACTTTCATTTGGTCATCTGTCATGGCCGCATTTTACTTGTCGCCATGATCACCATGTATAATGCCATTTGTGTGACCCACCTGCATGTATGACACATGTCCCATCCTCTTATTCGCCATTACCTGATACATCCATTCAATTGTATTCTTTGTTTTGTAAGTTAGTCAAAATCTCACGCTGTCTCTAAATAATTAAGATTTTTCATAAGCGCATGTCAAATGCTTTGTGATTTTTATACACGGCCTCCCACGTTTGAATATACTGATATGATAATTAAATAAATAATTTTATATATCAATTTGGTATTTGGTTTAAATAAATAGTTTTATATATCAATTTGTTATTTCGTTTAAATAAATAATTTTATACATCAATTTAGTATTTGGTTTGGTAGTAATTTCTATGTCAGGTTGCGACCTGGAAAACATCATAGCCGGATTTTTATGACATAAACCTGCGGGTACTCGTTGCCGTTGTAACTGATCTCTCCACTGCTTTCATTTTAAATGAATAGAAAACGGACAACGCGTTCAGTTTTCAAATTTAATATTAAAGTTCAGAAGATAATGATTAGGCTTCAGAAATATAGAATTTCAGGCTCTCACTAAATAATTAACATTTTTCATAAGCGGACCTTACATGCTTTGTGCTTGTATCACTGCTTCCCATGTTCACAGGGAGAACAAGACATTGACCTACAAGAGATTATCCGACTCACAAGAGCATTTGGTAGCAGTTAGCGACCATGGGCAGGGGTTGAATTTCGTTTTAGGTAATAAAAGCTTCACAATTTTAGGCATCCAAAAGCACGAAGCACGGGGCGCGTTGTTCTGCCGATAGTGCCGTTTAAACTGAAGAATTCTTGGAGAAATCGGCGCAGACTCATCTCCGACTCTCATTTCCTTCGCTTTTAAAGTCTATCTTACCGCTGAATGACAATGTCCGAAAGCTTTCCAGTTCTAAAAAGCCTACGCGCAGTGAATGCTTGTTCGTCTTAACATTCGAAATCAATGACTTCTGGATCAGAGAACATATCCAAACTGAGGCTAACTTAATTCGCTTTGCATGTACTGTACTGGTGCGCAGTGGGAAGTCGTATTTGATGCGTTTCTGGAAGAAGCAAAGTGGATGTCCAGCGGTTATATACCAACGTTTGAGGAGTATTTGGAGAACGGGAAGGTGAGTTTTGGGTATCGAGCAGCCACACTGCAACCCATTCTCACGTTGGATATTCCCCTCCCCCTTCATGTCCTGCAGGAGATTGATTTCCCATCCAGTTTCAATGACGCGGCATCTTCCATCCTTCGACTACGAGGTGACGTGTGCGGCTACCAGGTAAATTGGCATTGCAGCTTCTATATTGCTTCTATCTCAAATCAAACATAAAGTAGCGCAATTAACTGTTTTTCCTTTTGGATTTGGAGTTGAAATGAAATTGGATGATATTGAATGCAGGCCGAGCGGAGCCGTGGTGAAGAAGCTTCATCTATATCGTGTTATATGAAGGACAACCCTAGAGCAACAGAGGAAGATGCTCTGAATCACATAAAGAGCATGATAGAGGAAAAGATGAAAGAAATAAATTGGGAGTTTCTGAAACCAGACAGCAATGTTCCCATCTCCTCCAAGAAGCATGCTTTCGACATTCTGAGAGCTTTTTACCACCTCTACAAATACCGAGATGGCTTCAGCATTGCCAACAGTGAAACAAAGAATTTGGTCATGCGGACTGTACTTGAACCTCTGTCTCTCTAGATACAAATCACAATGTCATGTGGGTGGCATTCGTAGGCACACCCATATGTGTAAATGGTAGGCCATTTGTGTAAACTCCAAGGCACATTAGCCATTTTTTCCCCGTGGCTGATTAAATACTATGATCTTTAATAGCCATACTTTTTTCCATGGTTAATTAAATATTATGATTTTAATTTTTATAGTCCCGAGATTTTACATTATGGGTTACCAATTCCTTTAATGAATTTAAAAGTTTGAAATAATTTAAGAATCATTTACTAATTAAAATGAAAGACCTTATTGCGTACATACTACAAAGGTTTATTTAGTAATTAAAATGAAAGAGCAGGTAAATACGATTAAATACGGTGATCAGGCTTCCACGTTGCTTCAGTATCAGGCTTCCACGTTGCAACTGCCACGTCATGGATAATGTACATAATGGCTCTCTCAATCACCGTCTCAGTTTCGTTTAGGGCTACCTCGGCAGGGACTACCGCCACGGCAGTGGCTCCCTTGTTCACAATAGAAGTCTACCACTTAATTCAAATTTTTGTATTTTTCACAATAAAAGTCTACCACTTAATTCAATTTGCGAGAATATCAAGCTGAATGTTTGTGAATTTGTTCTCATCCATTCATGGCTAGAGCAGAACTCACCAACTATTGCCATTAAAAAGACCATTTTTTTTTTAGCTATGTTCGTTAGACTTTCAATAATAGAAACTTGAAACTTGTAAGTTTAGGTAGCAATCTTATCTGTTGTGTTATTAGTTTATTCATGGCTAGGGCAGGACTCGCCAACTATTGCCATTAAAAAGACCGTTTTTTAGCTGTGTTCGTTAGAGTTTCAATAATAGAAACTTGAAACTTGTAAGTTTATGTAGCAATCTTATCTGTTGTGTTATTAGTTTTATCCGTCACTGGTCTTATTTTCTAGCTATCCTTAGAAGCTTCTATTGTAACTATAAATAAATTCATGTACTATTCATTTGCTAAAGTAATGAAGTGTTTTCTCTTCCTTATTCATCTTGTATCTCTTGTAGAAAGATTGTTTATATTTACAGTTTTATCTTTGGGTTTTTTAATACCCTTACATGGTATGAAAACGGGCGATTCCTACCCTGTTAAATTATTTTTGAGTTTACTAATTTTTTTAATGATGTGAATGGAGTTTTGTTTTTAGTGAAATCTTGAAATTTCTGATTCCAAATCTACAGCTCTGTGTGAAAATGATGATGGTTTCTCACTTCCTTTTTAAATATTTGTTGATCTTAAACTGAATTTTGTAGTTCTAATTAGGAATCAATGGAGTTTCACATTTTTGTAACTTCATATCTTGCTTTTATGGGATTTCTATGTGATCGTGTATCCTCAGATCAGCTCGAAGTTTGATCAGGCCTGCTACATCTCGATTAACATTGAATATGTGTCGTCGTTTCTCAGATCTGCGGAACCCATGATGTCGTGTGGGCCATCGATCCCACTTCTCATTGTTGCCTATACAATGAGATCTTGGCTTTTCCTAACACATACAAGCTCCACAGTGATCGAAAAAGAGCGAACCCTGATCTGATCGTGTCTGCAGCGGTTCAAGTCTTTTTTTCTTCCATTCCGCAGACTGGTGTCAAGTTTCATCTTGAAATTTTGTGTTGTTGCAGGGTGCTCACCAGGTTTACTAGCGCCGAGGCCATTACTTACAAGTCGCTTGGTCTACAAAGATTGAATCAGATAATGTGGTCTCAAAACTATTTCAATCCACTCTAGATTGTATGATCCTTCTTTGGTTTGACTTTTACACAGTTTGGGAGCCATCCAGAGATTCGAATGTGGGCTTTGGGACATTTTATACTGGACCCATTCATTTGGCCTGGTTGTAGGGTTAATTTAAGTCCTGAGCTCCAAAATAAAATCGAGCAAAGATGGCAGTTTTTCTTAGAAATGTCTTTTGAGCGCACATATTTTTTAAAATATAATAGAGTTACAAAGAACGCCACACTATATTAGGAGGTTCCTTAGGTCCCGCATCCTCTTTCAATGGCAAGGGGGCTAAGAGAGGAGCCATGCACATATTTCCATTTTAACCTTCGTGAAAGATTTGTTTTATCAATTTAGTCTGGATTTGAATCAAATTCTTCGAAGATATTGAAGAAGCACCACATTGTGGAACAATCTATCTTTTTGTCGGCTAACATGTGCGACTTTTGCACAATATTTTGGGAGCTTTCTTCATTTAAAGTGATTTTGGGAAAAAGTTAAAAGAAGGGATATTAATTCTTAAAACGCTAATAATTTTTTTCTATGAAAATTATGCCCACCGGAGAATATCCATATATTCATTTGGTTGATACATTTGGTTTTTGTTTATGAAACCTTTCTTTTTTTGTCTAGTGATGTAAACCTATTTGGATTTGTGTAATTTAGCCATATATTCATTTGGTTGATACATTTGGTTTTTGTTTATGAAACCTTTCTTTTTTTTGTCTAGTGATGTAAACCTATTTGGATTTGTGTAATTTGTGTCATTCTTGGATGTGTAAAGCATCTTCTGTGATCATAATCAATTTTGTTTTGTGGCTAGTGAAAACACATTTGCCAACTGTGTGATATCAACATGGTAAAAGGTTGTAGGAGCTTCATGAGAAGAAGGCAACAAATGAACATCGTAGAGAGCTCATTCAATTGCAATCATTCATAACTCTATTACAAGCAGAGAATGCAAATTTTAAGAATAGTTTGCAAACTTCAATAGCTAAGAAAATCAAGAAGGTTTACCATCTCAATTCAACCATGGGAAAATATTTCCAGATGCTTGCAAATGAATTTCAAGAGAAGATTGACCTCCTTGATGACTTGAAGGAGAAATTTGAGTCTTTTTCTCGCTAAAAAGCTGAAAATTTGAAGAAGCAACCCAAAGAATTAAAAGAAACAATGTTGGAACAATATCAATGTTTGAAACAATATTATGATGCATTGTCACAAAAGTTGATTGAGAAGGATCAGGTTATTCAAAAGATGCAAGAGTCCAAGTAACCACTTGAATTAAATGTTAGTCATCTTCAGAAATCTGAAATGGAAACTGTTGATGTTGAGCTACCAGAATTATTTTCTTAAACACCTAATGACACTGAATGTTAGAGACATGATGCTAATGATAATGACACATTCCTTTGTCACACCAAATTTTGAAAAACAAACTACTAGTATTGCGTCTTGGTTGCTAAGAAAAATGGGATACACCATGGGAGGACTTGGGAAGAATGGATATGAAATTGATGCTCGTATTAACCCTACAATGCAGACATGAAGAGAAGGTCTTGGATATGATTCTACTATTGCTGCATCATCTACATCTACCTCTGTTGAGATTCTAGAGGTGGCATTTGTTGTTGGAGAAATTCAAACCGAGGTGTTGGAAGAAAATACTCCTAGTCATTCTGATAAATAGATAGATGACATGGCTATAAATGTCATTCCATATGAAAAAGTTGATGCATCTAGATTTGAGTCTAGAAGAAAAAATATTTAAGCATGTCAACCCCCTCAAGATCAAAAGAAATCACCTAAGTATCAACATTCATCATCACATAGTATTCCTGCATTTAGATTATTCAGAAGATACATAAGAGAATGAATCGTGGACCAGTGATGACCTTTAATATTATTTGTCAATGGATCGATGGATGGCGATGGAATCATTTGAACCAATGCTTGCAGAATTATATCAGCGTTTTGCATCAGTTCTTCATTATTGATTTCCATTGTTCCCTTAATTGTGTTTCAAGAGGGGTAATTAGCTGGCAATAGAGACTGTTGATTCCCAGTCCATTTATAGTTGTGCTTTATGAGGAGCAGTTAGGTATTGACATATATTGTCATCGTTACTTTGTTGACAATTGTCATTTTTTGTGTTTGATAAGTGTGATGGTGACAGTGTTCAAGCAATTTTAGGAGTGTTGTTGTATGACATTTGAACTAAGTTTTCCATATTTACAGGCCTCATTGTTTATTTGTTGGTTCATGGTGTTTCTTATGTTTGAATCCTTTGTCCTGGTCCTTTACCATCACATATTCTCTTTGAAGGTTTTTTTTAGAGAATTTGACAGTGTTTGCAACACTTGCGCCTCTGCAGCAATCCTACTTCAGAGATCAACCAAACTCATTGAGATTTCATTGCTCTCATATTCAAAATTTTGTTACTTTAGCATTTCATACTTCTTGATTGGAGAAGGCATATGTTCTTTCCATTCGGTGGAACATTATGGGACCTACCATTTCAACATCCTGATAATTTGAGCATCTTTCTCTCTTTTGGGGGGTAGTTTTTTCCTATGGGTTTTTCTCTCTTTCTCGACTTATGAGAGTTTGTACATGGGTACCTAATTAGGGCTTTTCGCTAGGACCGACTCTTTTTTTTCTTTCTTCTTTGGTTACTCCCTATGTTTTTCTTAAGTGGGTGTGTTAGAGTTGGTTTTTTCATCGCTTCATTTCCCTACGAGCTAGGTATAGAGAGTTTTATGGTGTTCTTTTTTCATTTCCTCCTTACATTTTTCTTATGGGAGGGGGGGGGGGGGGGGGGTCAATAATAGAAACTTGAAACTTGTAAGCTTATGCAATGATCTTATCTTTTGCGCTGTAAATCTTATCCTTATATATTGATTCAACGATCTTATCTTCTACCTATCACTTGAAGCTTCTATTATAACTATAAATAGTCCATGCACAACTCATTTGCTAAAGTAGTAAAGTGTTTTCTCTTCATTCTTCATCTTGTGAACTCTTGTAGAAGGATTGTTTATCTTTGCACCCTGATCCTTGGGTATTTTGAATACTCTTACCATGTTTCATAGTTCCTAGTTCTTTATGCCATCTATTGAAACTTCGTTGACCTTTGCCATTGTCTTTAGAGGACCGTTCTCTTTCTTCCCATGAACTTATAAAAAATAATTTTGATGACATTTCTAAAGAAAATATAGGATTGGTTAGCTTTGGGAAAGTAATAAGGAATAACCAAGGATCCATCATTCATTTTTTTAGTCACGGTATGAGATTTAATAGTAATTATGTAGCAAAACATTTTCCTCTAGAAGATGGTCTAGTGTTAGCCATTAAGACATTTTGTTGCAAAATGGTAGTAGAGGTTGAATATTAACTTATCATCTCCATGCTCAAGAAAATTCACCCTCACTTAGATATTGGCAAAGTTTCTTATAGTTGGTATCTAGAAAACGACTCAGTGCACATAGAAAATCTTCTCCCAAAATTTTTATCATCATCACCTCTCATGTTTGGCAAAAAGAAAATATGATTACACACATGCGAACTAATGAAGGTTGCACCCTCTCATCTGCTTCTCTCAATCACTCATGGGACAAACTTACTCTATAAACATTAATGGAATATTGTACTAGACTAACACAACATGATTTGGTTTTCCCATAAGGGGTAACATAGGATAAGAAAATCAGAACGGAGGTTAGGTAGCCATTCAGCTAAGCAATGATAGGGGAGGATGTGCCACACCCTCTCTCCCCCGACTTGATTAGTTAAGCTCATTTCAATGTGGCTCTAGAAAGGATGGATATTCACTAAAGAAACGATCTCAACATGCTAAAGGAAGAGGTTGTGTAATGATGCTTTCAATCTAAATCGATGATGATATTTTCTCCTCACTTGTTTCCCTTGGATTGAAATATTTCTCCACAATTGAAGCATCCATAATAAAATCGATTAACAAATTAAAACCCTCCATAATAAAATGAAAGTAAATCTCCGTTTGGCATTTTCTTATAATTAATTAATATCAATTCTTTTATGAATTAATTATTAATACTAATTTTTAATAGTTAAAGTAACTCAACCTATTAATAAAAATTAAAATTAATAATTAACATAATTTTAGAATATATATATAAAAATATTTAATATTATACCTAATTAATTTATGCTCAATTATTTGAGTATGTTCATAAACACCAATGTTCCTTTTATATAAATTTTGATTTTAAATTTAGTTAAAAACAAAAAACGAACTTTCATAGTGCCACAAGTCTGATATAAATACTAATGAAATGCACTATCTCATAACGTAGTTTCATGGAATACCAAATAAACAATTTTTAACTTTAGATAAAAAAGAGTCTCCGTTGAAGATGGGCGTGGCCGGAAACACTGGTGCATTTGATTCCAAGCAATAGCTCTGAATATATATTAGGATGTGGGCAAATGCCCCATATCTAAGATTTCACTCATCGCGACC